>JAJHUR010137550.1:0-29213 GCA_027495735.1 Lutjanus campechanus | reverse complement strand
CGAGTAAAAGTACAAAATTACTTCATTTAAAATGTAATTTGAGTAAAAGTTACTTAGTTACTTTCAGTTATTTAATGCAAAAAAGGATGAGTCATGAATCAAATTCAGCACAAGTTGTTTTAATCAATTTTGAGGCGTATTTAAGTGCACATCCACACTTGCAAAAGATCAGCTGGGCTCAGGAACATACTTCCTCACAGCACAAGGACAGTCACAACCTGTACCATAAAGTGCAAACAATTTTCAGTCTCATTGTCCAACGGACAACACTATGATAAGAATAAAGATATTTAAACTACAATCAAAGTTTTCAATAAACAAAATGCACACAAAATTAAGTGCCCACAAGATACCACAAATCAAACTAAAATCTAACAGGATCCCACTATTCACAATAAAATGCCCACAGGATCCCACTTCTCAAAATAAAACAAAATGCTCACAGGATCCCACAATTTAAAACAAAGTGCTCACAGGATCCAACTATTCAAAATACAGTGCCCACAGGATCCCACTTTTAACAATAAAATGTCCACTGGATCCCACAAATCTGCCCACAATCTACTACTTTAGACCTGAACAGCTCTTGTTCAATTTCAGCAGCAGCTGATTTTCGAAGTTTTTTGCTGTAAGTCTTGCTCTCTTTGCTGTGAAGAGCAACCCGGCTGAACTAAAAAGCCTCTCACAGGCAGCTGAGGCTGGAAGGCCTGTGTTGAGTTTCAGAGACAGCTTCTTAATGTTTGGGAAGGAGTTCAGCAGGTCCATGCTCTCCGACACACAAGCAAGGTACCCCTCCAATTCCCCAGAACCCTCTGACCTGCGGGACTTCATCGTGGAGAAGTAGTCCTCTTCGTCTGACGAATTCTGCCTGAGCGCACGCTGCTCCACCTCAGACTCGGCCATCTGGTCAAGGTGATGCCTCAGATACAGTAGTCCTGTTTAATGACAGACGGCGGTTGTTCTGTGGTGGTTCTAACCACTTTCCCTCTTATTCTGTATTGGCAGTGGATATCATCCAGGACACCTGCAAGCACCTCAAAGGTGTGTGATCCTTTTAACCTCTTGCATGCCAACACGACAGATCTTCTCTCGAAAGTCTCCTCGTCAATCCAATGGCATGTGACGCCTATGTAACTTTTTTGGTGTGCAGACCAACAATCTGTGGTGGTAGCGACGTGATTGATGTTACTAAGATGTGATATTAACGCCGTCTTCATTTCAGCAGCAGCTTCAGCGATTCTGCTCTTAACTGTGGGTCTGGAGAGTATTTTGTACTGAGGATTGAGTGCAGCAACAAACTCTTTAAATGCTGGCTGTTCCACCAAAGAGAAGGGATGGTGACCTTCACAAATTAGCTTGATGAGAAACCGATCAACTGTCCCTTGAGACACACGGATGACACCACCCACTGCAAGTTTGGCCTGGTTGTCTGGGAACTTGGTCTGCTGACTTTTGCCTCCTTGTTTCTGTGGTGACTTCCGTGAACATGCACTAAAAACCGCAAGCTTTGATGGATGCTTTCTCTGTGAACACACACAATACAAGAGGGTACAGAATAATTATGTATTCGTAGGCACAGTCATATTTAGAAAATACTGTTTTTAAAATACATTTTTAAAGATGGAACGATCTCATCCTTTTGGAAAAAAAAGTGCTTTACGGTCACTGTTATATTAAACAAAAATGCAGATTGTAATAGGCCTACAGTAGGATTGCTGCAGTTAGCTAGGCATTAAATTCATTAAATTATTCAATTATTAAATTAAATACAGCAATGCTACTTTTAAAAAAAACTACAGCAAAAGCGGCATTGTTTCAGAAGGGTATTGCTGCACATAAATGCAGTCTCAGGTAGAAAGATAAACTCCTTCAAACTGAATGTGACAGGGCTACCATTTAATTCCTCGAGGTCTAGAGGGAGCTAACGTTCTGTGGGCTGATGGAAACGAGTAGAGAGAATAGCTAAGCAATGTGTTACTCTGTGGTGATCGCTGGCTGCCAGCACAGCGAAAAAAAAACGTCTGAATTCTCTACAAATAAAATTACTTGATGTGGTGTAGTCTATTATTTCCCCTCACTCCAAATATTCAAACCATCATAACACCCCATTTCTTTTATCGTCACATAAACGATTAGCATTAGCAAACATCAATACCTGCAACGCTTGCATTTCCAACTCATCCATACTTTTAATGAACTATATCCACCCCAAACTATCCAGTTCTAGGCAACAGCTAACAACCCAAGAGCTCGTTTATATAAACCGTTTGGGATGTAAGAGACAAAAACACATGCGTTAACTTACCACCACATGCTTTCGTAAATTGGACGTTGATGTTTTAAATGTCGAAAGCTCCGTTTTTCCGGGCAGGCACATCTTGCACTGCATTATAACGTTGTTGCCTTTTGTGCGTTTGAAAACGAATAATTCTTCCAAATTTGGCCAAGGGTTTTTCTGGCTTTCGTCTCCAGGATGTGTATCCTCTTCGGGCTTTTCTTCTTCCATAGTCTCCACGTCGTGGTTATCAACAGCCATCTTCCAACGCACTGCACTAGATCATGGATCATGGATGTAGGCTATTATGGATCCACTGAGACAACGGTAAGGGTGCGCGCAAGGCAAGGTCACGCAATTGACTTGCAGTTTCGGGACACAGGGGATTAAATTTCCGCCTGCGTTTAATTTTTCACCATCAATATTTTTTTTACTCAGTAACGAGAGGGAGTTCAAATGTAGCGAAGTAAAACTACTTCAGTCAAAATTTACTCGAGTAACAGTAAAAATTACATATTTCAAAAACTACTCAGAAAATTACAAATTACTCATAAAAAGTACTCAATTACAGTAACGTGAGTAAATGTAATTCGTTACTTTCCACCCCTGGCTTTAAGGAACATAAATAACCTACACTGGATATACAGTATAAAGAATGGTATTCAGGAAAAACTCAGAAATACATGCCAGCACATTACTGGAAGGTGATGAGGGTTTGCTTGCTCGCCATTTTAACAGCATACATGCTCGATACTGCCAGATCCTGTCAGTGGCATCAACAATGTGTTTGCTCTAATTTTCAGTGCTTTGAAAAATAAACCAGCTTTGTTGACGAAACTGGGAGTCACCAACAAACGCTGCAAACAGTTCATGTTTGATTCATTATTTTCAGCTGTCTCTGAAACCTGCTGGTGGCATGACATAATAGCTGGCCCTTTCCTTTTATATTTTGCGACTTAAAATATCTGCCTTGTCCACATCACAGGACTCCAAATTGACAGATCCCTGAATATGTTTTAGTTTCATCCCATCCCATTGGTGCAGAGAGCCCAACAGAGAGGAGGCTGGAACAGCAGCTGAACAGAGAGGAGGAAATATCAGGCTCATCAGGTGATAAATGCTGGGACCAGGACCTTTCTGTGTCAAACACTGGCTCAGTTCAGCAGGCCAGAAACGGCAGCCTCACTGGCTTCATGCCATCAGAAAGCTGTCATTAACAACTCCTGTTTCAGGACACACTGCTGGGAGTGAAAGTTAGCATTTTTATTTCATGGATTCAAGGACACTTATTAATATTATCATACAACACAACAAAATTAGAGTTGTAGTTCCTTGATAATACACACAAAATACAACACATTTGATTAATGAAATTCAGAATGGAATAGGGCAAAATAACCTTTTATACAAAATAAATGTATATATTAGTGCTGTCAATCGATTAAAATATTTAATCGCGATTAATCTCATGAATGTCATAGTTAACTCGTCATTAATCGTACATTAATCGCACATTTTTATCTCTTATAAATGTCCCTTGAATTATCATTTTAATACTCTTATCAACATGGAAAAGTGGATAGGCTTGCTTTGTGCAAATGTTTTTTTATTGAAAACAACGTGTAGTGTTATATTTCACACTACTTAATGCACTAGATTCATACTTTTCCAAATGATGATGACGCTGATGATGGAGACGCTGTAACGTCTGACCGCAAACAAAGTAAGTGATCCGTGTCAGCTTAATATCATGACTTTAAAAGCACCGAATTAACGAATTTCGTTATAACAAAATATGAAGAATTGTAAAATATAATTTCTTTGAGGCTGTTCAGTCAGTCTAACGAAGATCAAGTGTGGCTTGTTCAGTCAATATTGTTCATTATTGATAGTGCTGAAATTATACTTTCTGCCTAAAATAATTAATACCTTGATAATACACTACCTACCAGCCTTAGGGTGGAGCAGCCATTCACTACATGATGTGTTGTGAAATGCACACACATTAATGTGGCTGCTGCAGAGTCGTCGTCGTGGCCACAGCTTATAAAAACTACAAGTTCACTTGGTCACAATGAATGTTAATCTCACGATAAAAAAAATGACGCCGTTAAAATTGATTTGCGTTAACGCGTTAATAACGCGATATTTTTGACAGCACTAGTATATATACATAAACCTACTGTATACACCCAGGAAATAATTCTGTTGCACAATTTTGAATTTGCATCGAGTTGAAGGTAAACAGCAGCAAGATGGTGATGGTAATATGTTGAGATTTCTTCACATTAAATAGTTAAACATGTGGGAAGCATTGTTCATCAACTTTGGCAGAGTTTGAGCAGGAAACATCACTGATGTAAAGACAGAGTCCTCCTCCATCGTCCTGCCAGAACTTTGCGTGTTTGGTTCTCTCAGCTTGTTAGGAGTAAGATCCACCCTTCTGGTGCAACAGCCTGGTCCAGGATGTTGTAGACCAGGTCTCTCTGTGTGACACAATAGTCTCTGGTATCCCATCGTTTGGCCAGCTCGAGTCCCATTTCGTCCTTTACATTTTCCTGACTGGTCATTAGCCACGAGCAGCCATACGTACCAGCTGCAGCATGGCTCTCATGTGCTCTCCTTCTCTTCACCTGGGGCGGTCACCCACAGCAGTGCATCACCTGATCTGACTGCATATTTGAAATGATCAACAAGTCCAATCAGCATTTTTCAGAGTCCAGTGCTCTTTTAGTCCAATCCCCACATCTCCATTTTCCATTGCTTATGAGTGTATTTCTGTCATAGGTGATGCATGTTTTGGAAATAAAGCCAAAAAAATGACAGATTAAAGGAGAAAAGTAGCGACGTGGAGGAACTACCAGCTGCTGCATTTTACATGTACAGCTGTTGCCATAGCAATGGCTATTTACTATGGGTTTATGTGACTGATATCACTATTTTCTTATAAATCTGCCCATCTCTAATTATCTTACCCCTTTCAAAACATCTGCCAGTGCATCCACATGATTTATGTAATGGCCCTGTGCTACTGCAGCAAAGCTTTATTTTATATCTGAAAGAAATCCTTGGGAGGCTTGTGCTATAGAAAGTCATTTTTAACAGAGAAAATCTTTTTTTTTTTCACACCACTGTTGATCTTTTAGTTATCCTGAGGATAAGTGATGAAAAGTCTTGTATTGATAGTTGTGAGTATTTTTTTTCATCATTTCACTGAGTGACAGTGTCAAGGAGCTCCCTGGTAAGAATTTAGAACTCCAAAACAGCAGGGGAAAACCTCAAAATGAGATTTTATGGATGCATTTGTCAGGATTTATTTTATACATTAACATAACAAAGCAACTAAAACATTATGGAAAAAAAATATAGTAAAAAATCTAGTATTGAATGTTTTGCAATAAAGCAGGTAAGCAAGGCAGCGACAGAGCAGCAGTTTCTTCTCTTCTTTCTTTTTTTTCTCTTCCACCAACTAAATTGGAATAAATGAGAATGCAATCAGTCAGTGGTCAAGCACACATTAGAAGAAAATGTAACCTTCTCAGAAATAGGACATTTTTCATTAATCTCATATTTCACATCTACCACAAATAAAGTGTTATTGATTTTCCTCGGCTGTGCCGAGGCCGCTTTATACTGACTGCTGTTGCTCAGTCTGTGCTGGCACATTGAGATTGACAGAGGCTTTATGTGGCCAGGCAGCCAACTATGGGACAGAATAAATCTGACAGTGGGATATTAGTCATTTTATTGCACAAAAAGGGACAGAAAATAGAGAAAATGAAAGTAGAAGATCCAAGTAAAGCGCTGTAAACCACTAAGCTTGTTAAACTTCTGACAGCTCACCTGGTGAGTGCCAGAGGCCCCAAATCCATTCAATAAGATGAACAGGAACACTTCTAGTTGTTTGTCTTTCAGAGAATCCATTAAAAAGTTCCCTCTCCACTGGTTTACAGTGCATTCTCCTTGTACCCAATAAATCATGCCCCTGTCTGGGGCTTCAGCCTACTGTGTTCTCCCATTTGTACCGCACACTGTGTCTGGTACAGAGTTATCCTATATTGCACAGAATGATGATGGTAAACATCAATCAAAAAACAATTTAAAAATCACTCATTGATTAGTGCTGTCTGGAATTTTTGGGCAAGTGTCAAGGTAACCAGAGGCTTCGAGTTCTCCCCGAAGAACTGACAATTTATTGGAGCTGGAAAATTAGAAAACGTATAATTAAATTGGGAAGTCTTGCAAAGAAGAAAAAAAATTAACATCCATAGATTATTAACCCATTTGTGCATTTTTCCCAGCATCTATAATTTGTGGTATAGATCATACAAATGCAGGTCTCAAAATGATAAGCAACAAATATCTGAAATTATACGTTTGTAAGTGTTGTTTTGTAATTGATAACAGATCATTCAACACCTCTTTAGTTTTATTACAAGAGTGCACCATTTACATCAAAGGCAAAGGTAATAATTTACCATCATAGCAAAAATAAAATAGTTTCCCACCTAAGATATGCAAATAAGATGTTTAAGATATCTGTTTACACAAGGAGATAACCAGAAGACATTTTTGGGTATCAATAATCTTTGTGTATCAACAATGTTTTTCTGCCAAAACACCCTTAAAATACAGCATAAATAGTCCTACCCTCATTTGAGAGCCAAAGTTGTCCATAAAATGTTTCTGTGGCTATTTTTCTCCTGTAGTTATCAATTTTTGAATAACAAAATTGTTCCCAACGTCCCCAATTCCCCGTGTCCCAAAATAGCAGCTGTGTAAAAGTAGTCAGTCACAATGTGTGCAGATAACTTGCTACAAACTAACCAACTAACTAACTAATCCAGACATGTTTTTCATTAATAAGCAAAGTGTCTGCAGAGAGAGCGGATACACACAGCGAAAGTTAAGATTTTCATTTTTACTGTTTTCTAGCATTTTCTTTTGTTTTAGCCATTTTGGAGAATAAAAGGATACCTACTGCTTACTGATTGCCATGTAATACCATAATACTTGTACACATCAATGTAATTTGGCACACATATGGAAGTGGGGGAGGAAAAGGAAAGGTAAAATTTAAATACTTTGATAATTCATATTTAGTGTGTTTACCGTCAAACAAAAAAGTGTGATTTGTATTTTTAAAAATGCACTCAGTGAACTTTCATGGAGATTAATTTCTTATCACTTATATATTTAATATCTTTTTAAATTTAAGTAATTAACCACGTCTCTGTGATTTTACATTAGAGGCTATTAAGAATAAAATGAAGGTATGCAAAATCAGGAAGAAATAAGCCCAAAATAGCTGCTGCAGAAAGGGGTTAAAACAGATCTCAACTGGTTGGATTGTAAAAGGCAATAAGAGAAAAACAAAACAATATCACAGGTCAGATTTCACATACTAGACAAAGACCCTTGCCTTGAGTGATGTCATTAATTTAATTCAATTATTCCTTCAAATTGGGCTTCTGCAGCAACGCAATGCATCCTCACCAACAACAGTTCAGTCGGAGATAAAGGTGTTTATGCTAGTTGCGGCTTATGTAGCCTCAAGCTGCTGGCCTCAAGCAGAGATGAGGAGCAGGCTTCAGGGGTCTGCTAAGCTCACTTCCTTTTAACTCCACAAGCTCAGATTCATTTTCCAAACTTCAGAAGTCTTCAGCTCCAACTGACAATTTTCAGATTTTGTACAGCTCTGTCTGGAGCCGCAAAAGCTTTTATACACCTTTTGGATACACCTTTTTTCCCATACACAGGAGTTCTCCTCAGGACCAAATTACTCCTCTAAAGTACATGGTCTGTATTACACAAGATATCCAAACACTATGTTGGGCTATGGACCGGTGCTTCTGTCTGGATTTGGAGTGCATGAATGTGGTAATCAGTGGTAATAATATTAGAACATTTACACATTATTTAAAATATAAAAATGATAAGCCAAGATGTTGTTATGGAAATGATTGTATGACTCTTGGGTACCATATTTTAAAAAAAAAATCTGCTAAATACATACATGTTGCAAAACGATGACAAGCCAAACTTAATAAACCTTTTTTCATTGTTCTGTGTCACAAGTCATTTAGAAAGGTGTCATATAGAGACTGTTACTGGGAGTCATGAGGTGCAGAAATTGCTAGAATGAAATATTAATGTTCAAAGGTGGTTTCCAAAGCAACATGGTTTTAATTGAAGCAACATGATTATAATTTCACCCCTGTATTGCAGATCCAGTGAGAATACTAATTTAGAGCTGAGGAAGAAAGGCACAAAGTGGATGGGACTGTTATCGAACAAGAGACTATAGGGGGAGGTTCCATGAGGCCGATATCATTTCTGATTCACTCAGTCACCTTTCCCACAAGCCTCCCCAACCCCTGCACACACACACTCTCTCTCTCTCTTTCTCTCTCTCTCTATCTCTCTTTCACACACACACTGATGGACTCAGGAAAGGGACCAGGGGTGCAATTGCAAAAGTGCTCTCTTGGATGCCCTTATGGCATATAAAACATGATAAAGTACCCACTAGGGTGCCCTTCCAGTGAGGAATAAAATGATGATGTGCCCTATAGGGTGCTGTTCCAGTGGACAGAAGAGATAAAGGGCCCACTGGGGTGCCTTTCCAGTCAACAAAATGGGGTAAAGTGCTCCTCGGGGTGCCCTTTCAGTAGACAAAATGTGGTAAAGTGCCCTCCAGGGTGCCCTTCTAGTAGACAAAATGTGGTAAAGTGCCCTCCAGGGTGCCCTTCTAGTAGACAAAATGTGGTAAAGTGCCCTCTAGGGTGCCCTTCTAGTGGGTATAACATGATGTCGTGCCCTTCAGGGTGCTCCTCCAGTAGGGTTGGTTATCGTTTGGGTTTTTTCCGATACTGGTGCTGAAACCATACTTTAAAAATGATACTGGTGCCTAAACAGTGCCTGAACCGATACTTTAAAAACAAACAACAACAAAAAAACAAAACAAAATAGCCATTGACAACATAAAAAAAGTTGCTTTTTTCATTGTTGAGGCAAATTTGAACTTGAAATTCAACAATATATTAACTTATACTTAAATATATGAATATAAATAAATACAAAACACATAAATACAAAACAAAATAGCAAATGTACATAATAAATTCAGATGATAATTAAAACCTAACCTAACTACTAAAACTACATACAGCTATAGTATAAATGACAGCAAAATGAATAAAAATTCCAGCTTCAAACTTCAGCAGTTTCTTTGCAGGAACATTATCACATTTGCTAACTTAAAGAAAAGCTGCTGTCCTCATCATCAGTGGTCTCCTCACCATAGATATAAATGGCAAGTCATTAGTACATGTTGCATCTTGTGTCTATCATCACCGGGGTCAGAGACGCCCACACTGCCATCTGATGTGTTTGACGTGGGGGCATATAAGCAGTTGAGCACAGTGCTTACAAGTGTGTGCGCGGATGTCACCAGATGCTTTCCCCCTTTACATGCAGTTGTTTTTAAACATCTTTTGGCCATCCTGTATGGTGTTGGAATTCTTTCAAGTGAAATACAGCCTCACTTGCCATTTAGTTCAGCATTTTAACTGTGTTTACATTAGCTGCAGGCTGGTGGAAGTCTACCTGCTGCCAGAGCAATGTAGAGTGTGTGTTGCGGTAATGTTAAGTGGGGACGTTTGGTGCAAACGATACAGACGCATCACCAGAGGGAAACCATTTCAATCGACATCTCTGGCATGAGGCATCACAATCTGTGCTGTGAATTGTTCCAGTAGGTATGTGTTGTATATGAAATGTGCCATGTTGGTACTTGGTTTTGATGACTAACTCTAACTTGCAGAGTGGGGAAAACCACACAGGAAAACACATTCAAACGAATGAATGACATTTTAAATAAACTGCATTTGCACTTTTTTTTTTCCTCTTTGAGCCTAAAATAACTCCACACATGGCTGGCATGATAATAGTGCTGCTGTTTAGTTAAGCATTTACATGATAGTTTAGGCTATTAGACTTCTTTGCCCCCCGATATCAGATCCAGTGATTTTGGCCAGTATCAGACCGATACCAATGTTGAATATCGGCTTGGAAAACATGATGATGTGCCCTCTAGGGTTAACTTCCAGCAGACAAAGTGTGGTAAAGTGCCCTCTAGGGAGCCTGTACAGCAGAGAAAACTTCCCCCTCAAGGTGCTTCTCCAGTGGACAAAAGGCAGTGCAATGTGTCATAGAAATGTTACTGGCTTCCACATACCTTTATGATTAGTCAGTCAACAGTTCCCTGTGTTTTTATTACAGAGGCGTAGTAGTTGTAGTACTTTAAGTCACATTATGACTCTCAGTGCACTGGTGCCACGCTGTATGTAGCTGTTGGCCTTTTTTATTTTTTACCTCTGCCCCTCAAACAGCCCGAGTCCACCACTACACACACACAGTTTTGAAAAAAAGTAAAGTAAAAGTGTAATTGAAACAACCAAAGGCTAAATCTTTTTAGACAATGTCAGCATTGCAACAGCCCTTATAATTAACAACCTAAGAGCACATTGCAAGAACATTTCTCACATTTCTCTGCCTGTCAAATTTTGCTGTCATAGGTGCAAAGTTCCCTGTGCCTTATTCACCTTTCAGAAAAGACAGGACTTGAAGAGGAAAAATGGAGCCTTAGCTCAACTCCATCCTGACATTCTAATGAGGACAGTGAATTTGGATGAGTAAGTATCCAATTTCACAATCACCAGCCATCCACCATCTCACTGATTACAGTGGCATCAGTTTGCTGCCTCACATACTTTGCACCCGCAGGGCAGAGATTAAATGCGAAATTATTGGACATCTGTCATATTAAAGAAAGTTGAAATGTCCCTGGGTCTTCTGAGACCGTCGGGAATGAAATTACAATGACATGACAAAATGAAAGCAGGTGAGGCAGTCCTGGATTCTGTCAGTGCTGCAATACCAGAAGTATTAAATCAAATGTTTTACAGCAGATTCCTCTTTTCTCTTTTTTTGTCTCTGCATCTCACTCTTTCTGTCTAGCTTTGTCTCACTCAAGTACACAATATACTTCTTTCCCTGTCCTTTGCCTCTCTTTGTCTGCCTTGTTAATTCTGTCATAAATCATCTCGTGACAGTGACAGAATTGCTTTTGATTGTGATCTTGCGGCTTCCTTGTTTGATAGTGTTCATTCCTTGATTTAGCCCTTTCTACTGAACATACATCAAGCCTTCCTTCCTTCTCAGCAAATGCTGAATAAGGGCTTTTGAATGGACCCCAGTTAAAAGTTCTCTTTGATTGGGAGAAGGAGCTGCGCGGGTTTTTAACAAATATCTGCTTCCATTCCCAGCCTTTCTTTTGATTTCCTTCCTCATTTACTTAGAGCGGTTTGGACTCTGCTTCGCTCTGATGTGGAGGTGCTGCTTGGAGGATCTGCAAGCTGATTAATTACATCTCTAACAGGCTCCACCTCGGGGGGTGCTGGAATAGTCTGCTCGGGATGGGCTTGATTTAAGCTCTAGCAGCATTTTACCCATGATGCCAGGAGGAAGGTCAATGCAAGGGGGAGTCTGCAGAGGAGGGGAGCAGGCGAACAAGGGACTTAACACCAGATGATGGATGCAGGCGGTAATTCAACAACATTCCCTCAAGGACAAGGAGCTCGGCCTTAAATAGTAAAAGAAAATAAGTAAATACACATCACCTAATGAGACGGACACATCAAGTCATCAACTCTGAACTTTGTTGGCAGGAAAGCATTAAAGTAGTGAGATGCATTACCTTTAAGTTCAAACAGGTAGTACCCAGAGTGGTGCTCAGAGGGCCTGCTGGGCAACTGAAGAAAAAAAAATCTACAAACCTTCCTAAAACACTTCAAGAACTGTCACTGTCCTCCGATTTCTTATTTACCAAAGGGGTTAAAATGAACTTAAAGTACTTTTGTCCAATGATTGTTGGCTTTATTTACAACCAGTGAGATTGAACACATAACCAAGGGGACCTACAGGGCAGCTAGCCATATGTGAATATAATTTACTTTGGGTGCTGGAATCTTTTTTGTTGTTGTTGGTTTTTTCCAACAAAGGTGCTAGTACCTCCTCTGTGCATCAAACAGGCTAAACGATGTCTTACTTCTTTGAAAAAACTGCTCACTGGTTCTATTTTTGCGAAGTTTTGCACACTTTCAGCTTTCATGGCTGAGTCAGCCGCCGTTACATCCAACCTATTCTTTTGGTCAGAATTGACGCTGACATCCTTAACTTTTCTGTTTTGCCTCCAGTCAACATGGATGATGAGAGATTAACGTAATTTACAAGATTGAGAAGCAACACATCTTATGATCCACAGCACCCTTTTTTTTTACAGGGATACCCTCAAAAACAAATTTACACAAACCAAAGGAATTTTCTTGGTGTTGCAATTTTGCAGCATAAGCCACAGCCCGATGCAGACGTCAAAGCTGAGTACACAACATTCACATTTTAGCATCCCATCCTGCAAAAGTAGCAGTGAAGTGCAGGATGTTTGTGAATAAATGTTAGAACTCCTCACGATCTAAGACAAGTTCCAGTGTCTTGAGTGCAACTGGATGGGGTTAGTTCTGAAGTAACATCAACTTCGACACAGGTTCACTGGAGGTGGGCTGAAGTTGGACCAGCAACTATTATTTTAGTGACAACTTTGCATGTCACAGCTTTATTCTTTGCGTCAAATTATGAAAAGTAGGGGTGACCCTATAGCTCAGTTGGTTAAGCATCCGCCCCATGTATGGAGGCTAACAGTCCTCTGCAGCGGCCGCTGGTTCGACTCCCACCTTCGGCCCTTTGCTGCATGTCATCCCCTCTCTCTTCACCCCATTTCCTGTCTAATCTTCAGCTGTCCTATATAATAAAGGCAAAAAGGCCAAAAACATAACCTTAAAAATATATATATATATGAAACGTTGTATCAATCAGAGTAGTGGTAAGTAGTGGCACCAATAAACAGTATCAGTATCAATACAATCCTAACAATACCCATCCCTAAACAACTGAGGAAATGTAGTAAAGAACTACTGCATGGATTACAGATGTTCACAAGGAATATATTGTATATATTTTAGTCCACAAAGCATCTTGTTTTTGTACAACATAGAATTTGTTAGCAGGCAGTCAGGGCGCTGGGTGTATAACACTCAACACTCGAGAGGTGTGCGCCCTGGATCCTAACCGTTTAGGTTTAGATTATGCACAAACGACTTTTGTTACAGTACATTACTTCCTCGTTTAAACCTTATTAAAAGGCAGCAAAAGACACAGAAACAATCATAATGTGCTAATTGCTGTAAATTATAATGTGATCATTGTTGTAAATAAGTGTCAGCTGAGCTCATGACTGCTCTCTTCTCTTTCTCAAAACTGATCAGCTCGCCTGCCACATCAAACAGCCAATGACAACAGCTAGAAAACAAAGCTGTAGCATTACAAAAGCTACACATTCAAAGAAAACAAGGATTTTAGGGGCTTTGACAAAGAGTCCAGAGACTGTCTGATGTCTATTTGTATGACTTAAAAGAGGTTTTGTTGTATTGAATGACTTTGAAACGACCAATTCTATACTGTTTCTAGAACGACATCATTCACTTTGTGAGGAGACTGTGAGTCTGCATTTCTGATCTGCTTCTTTTCTTTTGCATTGAGCACAGAGGTGAAATTGTCCTGAGTGGACCCTTTAAACTCACGAGTCCTCATTGTATTATACAGCCCGATAAGAAATGATTTATTTGGAAGCATGTTACCTACAAGTTGCAAATAGCATACGAACACGTAAGATAGCTGAGTTTACACCTGCTAAAGAGAAGCAGTGCATGGATAATTCATCATTATTCTGACAAACAAAGAAGAAAACAGAGTGGGGAGAGGCAAAGTTGATGAGAAGTACGAAACTAGTTTTTAGTTTTTTTTTTCTTTTTAGAGACCATTGTGGAACTATGAATGCCAGTTCTTAGATTTAAGCATTTTTTTCTGTGCTTTGCTTTATGTAAATTAGAGGTATTGTTGTACAGCCAAGTTGTTATTGAAATATAACAAGAGCCAACACTATTACTGTGTTTCTGAAAAGCACAGGGAACATTTTAATTACTTAGCTCACACATTGTCCTAGGGGTTCAGAAACCAATCAATCTCATACCTCACCCGCCCCAGGGATCTGCTCTATCACCCACCCTCAGCCTCTCCCCTCTCCCCTCTCACTTCTCAGTGTGTTTAACAGCAATCAGGCAAAATTAGCTCTTGAAAATTATAAGCGTGATTGCAGAATGAATCCCCCTGCATCGACCTGTACCCACTTGTACTAGATTTCCAGTAGATTCTTAAAATACTGGGACGGTGATGCTGATGATGCTGCCCCCCGTAGCAGATGATGGAAGATTTTGCACCTTAAAACCTGTTTTAATGTAATTATTTAGGTCATATATGGCAAGTTTTTTTTAATTATTGTGTGAAAAATTGCAAACATTAAGAGGCTTAAATTAAAGAAATAAGAATAAACTGCAGCGCTGTAAAACATATAACTTATTTATTTGCAAAACTCTGGTGTCTGAATGAAAAATTAGTCCCTGTATTACCTGCTGATTGCATCAAGTGCTTGCCTTGTTTTTACTCCATTGAATCCTTCCAGAAGTTAAATGGGTAATTCACAGAGAAACTTGCATGGGTGATTTGAGTGATTTTTCTTCATTTCATTATTAATTTATTTATTTGAAGTTTTCTGTTTCGCTGATGTGAAATAGAAGGAGTAAATTTCTCCACTGTGGTATAGTATTTGCTCTTCAGTTCAGGGGATAGATACAGTGGGTGGATGTGCCAGTGGAAAACCACAAGTGTTCTCTGGATGTGAGTTTAGCCCTGGAATTCAAACAGTTACTGTAAGTTGCTCTCGGAGCAGAGCATAACTGCACACATGGCTCTGTGTTTAATCATTATGCATTTTTTTTAATTATTTGTGCATGAACTAACAAAAAAACAAAGAGATGTTATTTTGCAGAACAAAGATCATTAGTTGGATGATTAGCACTTGTGTACTGTATACTGGGGTCATGGGAGACAAAGTATCTCTGCAGTACAATGTCATTAAGATTTTATCGAGGATTAAGCCTCTGCCTCCTGCTCACTGAGTTCATTCTCTCACTCACTGCTGTCACTGCCAATTTACTGTTGTGCAATTAAAAACGCTGTTGGCATTTTCATTTTTTCCTCTTCACACCTTTTCACCACCACCCACAAAGGGGATATCCTAAAGTACACCTGGTTCTCAAATGGGGGTCCTTTAGGAGGTTCCAGGGGGTTCCCAGCAAAAAGGGGAATAATTTATTTTCATTGCAATTCCATCTATAATTAACACAGTGACAGAATCTATGACTATCATCTGAATTCATTTAGCAGCGATGCACCACACAGCAGAATCTCTAAACATTGTAAATAACCAAACTAAGTGTAGTCCAGAAGTTTTAGAAGTTACATTATATAATAATTAAAAGGATTTTTAACATTAGAACCTAAACTTTATAAGACAAATGACAAAACAATAATTATTGTCCAAAAGACCACAGCTGTATTAAAACACTGTAAGGAAACACACTACACTGTACATTTTCTGTGGAAAAAGATCTCATCAGATGGGGGACCGTGACACAAAATCTGCTAAAATGGGAGTCTGTGGTCTAATTTTTGTCAGTTTAGGGGTCCTTGACGTGAAAATGTTTGAGAACAACCGATCTAAGCAAGTACAGAATATCTTGTCCATCAGTTTACATGGTGCATGTCTGTTATTCAAAACCTCTCAAATACTTCCAGAGAGATGTCAGAGTGCAGAAACTTAACAAAAATAAAATTACCAAGTAGGGCTGGGTGATTCATCAATGTAATCAACATGGTCATTTGCATAACATGCATCAGCACATTGCAATAACTGCACCCAGTCAAAGCATCCCTGCAGAGAGCAAGCTGCAGCTAAAAAACCTTGCCCACGATCATCTTAAAGCAGTGGTTCTCAAACTTTTTCTGTCAGGCCCCCCTTCAGAAGCTGAAAAAAGTTCACACACCCCCACCCCACAATTATCAATCATTTAACAATAACTGTGGAAGCCACCCACACCCCACAATTATCAATCATTTAACAGTAACTGTGGAAGCCACTGATTAAAAAATGATTCGGCTGAATTTTAGTGGACCGTATGATGGCATCAGTAAACTCTTGTTTGTTTATTTTTCTACATAAATCATATTCATCCAACTTATTTATACACAGACAAAACTCCCCTGATCATCCACGCACCCCCTGCAGTGGCTCTACGACTCAGTATTTTTCTGATCAAGCATCTAACAAATATGGTCTTTTAGATAGTGTGGAGATTAGACTAATTTTAAAAGATGCCACAGTTATCATTTTTCTAATGTGCTCTGCGTGTCTCGTTATCAGGGTGATGACTCAATAAAGTATTGAAGTATTAATGAGTCAAGTTTTTTGATATTCACTTTGTGTAAATTCATTATTATATTAAATGAGTGAGAAAAAAATCTTTGGATAATTCATAAATTAGTTGTTTGAGTAATTGACTAATTGAAAAAATAATCGGTAGATTTATTGATGAAAAATAATCGTTATGTGCCGCCCTATACCCAAGACAGAGAGAGAGAGACAGACAGAGAAAGAGGGGGGAGTTTAGAGAAGCTGTTGCAGACCACACACATGCACAGATGCGTGGATATACACTGCACTGCAGTGCTCCAGCAGCTTGAAGTCAGACGTCAGTCAGTTCAGGCTGAGTTTATTTACCTTACAGCGTCCTCTCCATAGGAACTATAGCTAACGTGGCGGAAACACCTCAGGCAGGAGGGGGGGGGGCATCCAGCCTGCCTGCCTGCCTCTTCAGAGAGTGAATGCTAAAGCTTCCCCGCTGGCTCCATGTAGCTCCAGCTGGTGTGGGGGTCCCCAGAGCAAGGCAAGTCTCTTTCAAGCCATCTGGGCTGAGCTGATGGGTGAAGTGGGCTCGCAGGGTGTGTCAGGGGAGTGACTAGAATTTCAGGGGTTTGTAGTCTTTGAGTAAAAAACACCGACGGAGGATTTGAAAATCATTTATTTGTGTAGCCTTCTACTACAGAGAAGTCATGTGTGATTTCCTCAGAGAAAACACAGCAACCGAGAAATGAGACAGGAGGTGGAGGAAAAGAAAAAAACAGATGTAATGAATCACAGAACCATAGGTCAAAGCAAGCAAACAGACTGACAGTATCTTGTCATGACATGCAGCGCCCTGATCCAGATATATTGGATAAATGAAAAACTGCTGGATTACTCTGTGACGCCCTTTGTGCGCCCTAACAAGCAGGTTGAGAACTGGTGACTTAGCATGCTTACACACCTGACCTGCTCAGTTCAATCAAACAGCTCTTTTAGTTTGGTCTGTTGTTACCTCAACAAGATAGGATGGATGGTAGATAGATACATAGATGAACTGTTCAAGAAAGCAATCTCCTGAGTAGGCTGAGTGATGTATAGCTTAACCATGGTACCACATACTGTATGTATGTAGCGACCACAGAGTAGTTATTGCTTTAATATTGCAAAATTACTATTTTTTTATTGTTTCTATCTGTTAATCAGTATTTATTAGTAGCCAACAGATGTGGGTTTTACAATGGCCGATGTAGATATTCAGAGGCAGATGGCTGACGCATAATGCCAATATCAAAACAAAACAAAAGTTATGTATAATTTCATTATTTCATGCATTATTTCAATAATAGCTTTCAGAATGTGACTATTGTACATTTGTGGGGTACAGTATGTTAGAAGCAACTTCATTCAGCCACACCAATTCCAAAAAAATTGTGACGTGTAAAACGTAAATAGAATGCAGCGATTTGCAAAAAACCTTTTGACATATAGTCAATTGAATACATAATTTGACGCCTGCACCACCGTAATACGTCACCTCTTCTTTTATCAACACAGGGGTTTTAAGGGTTGGGGAACTGAGGACACTAATTGTTGAAGTTTTGAAAGTGAAATTTTTTTCTCATTCTTGCTTGATATACGACTTCAAGTGCTCAACAGTCCAGGGTCTCTGTTGTTGTATTTTGTGCTTCATAATGCACCAAACAGGAGAAAGATCTAGACTGCAGAAATTTCAGTCTAGTACCTGAAGTCTTTTACTATGAAGCTACGCTGTTGTAACATGTGCAGAATGTGGCTCGGCATTGTCTTGCTGAAATAAGCAGAGATGTCGCAGAAAAAGACATTGTCTGGATGGCAGCATATTATGCTCCAAAACCTGTATGTGTAGAAGCAGCATTAATGGCGCCTTCACAGTTATGATACTTTACCATTCCATGGTCACTAACGCACCCCCATTCCGTCTCAGATGATGGCTAACACTGGTAACAATCTTGGTTTCTGGATGTTGTTGATATATGGCTTTTGCTTTGCGTAACAGTCTTTGCTTGCATTTGTAAATACAGCAACAAACTGTGTTTACTGACATTTCTCCAAAGTGTTCCAGAGTCCATATGGTATCCAATTAAATAGGTTTTTAATGCAGTTTAAAAAAAATAAATCTTTTAATGATATTATGGGTTGTCGATGGCAAAAACACTACATTCTTTGCAGTTTTGTGTTGAGAAACATTGTTCTAAAACCACAGTTTAACCACAGTTTCACAGTTCTACACAGTTTTCCACAAAGTGATGAACCTCGGCCCATCCATACTTGTGAACAACAAGCCTTTCTAGGATGCCCATTTAAACCGATGCTGATGATCTCAAAATGTTAGAAAAGTGGTCCAGTTAATTGAATTATCACTAATATTTATGCACATAAGGCCCACTTGCAGTCTCAGAAATAACTGATTGTCAGAATTATATGAACTGGCAGGCCGTCTTTTCCAAAAAAATAATGACTTCAAGCTTGCAGCTCTTGGTTTCTTTGTAAAAAGTCACACTCAGCAGATGGATTTAATAGTGGATTTGCTTTTGAAATAATTCTAAAATCACATATCTAGTTTGTACTATCATAAAATCCTGTAGTTAGTCTGCTGTAGCCCTATGTAATATTATAACAGGCACTAGGGGTGTTATGATACATGTACGTTTAAATAACCAGTATGTTTGAAGCAGCTATCAAAAGGACAGATATGTAAATCAGCACACATTAAATCTATCTGCTTACATGCTGCATATGTTTAGTGTAAGTGAAAAAAGTCTAATTTGCTGAGGGCTGATCCCTGAATGATAAACTGAATTACTGGCCATGTGAGCTCCTTTATGGATTACTTTGCCTTAATTGTAGTTTAGCTTTTGAAACAATGCTAAGTCATTTATTCGCTAACAGAATATTCTGCGGTTGTTCTGTTCTGCTTTCAAACCGCAAACACCTCCTCAGGCGGTCTCATTTTTGCCTATGCCAGAGTTTTATTGACAGCCTTCACACCATCCAAAACGGACCACACTAAACGGGCAGACACATCAAAGTTTGTTCTATCCAAACAGTTTAGGTGTAAAACATCCTAACAGACAAGAGAAATGGACACTTGAAAGCCTGGTTTTACAAGGTGATAGTACAGCACATATTTTGTTTTTAACAGGTTGGAATCAGTGTTTGTTTATGGCTTTCTTTATTTTTATTTATTTATTTTCTTAATTGTCATTCTTTTTAACTTCTTTTTAACAGTATGAGCTGAGCAATTACCATTAGCAGCATATAAACACTTAACAGCATATAGACTGTGGAACTACAGGAGAGCAAGTTCCCTTTGAAGTTTCCCTCTCGCTTTTCTGTTTTAATATCCACTTTAATTTTACCTCTGCATTACGGTGTGAAATTTTCTACTGCAGCAACCAATAATTTGATAAAAACAAGAACAGACAAAGAGGAGCAGAATAAACATAAATATATCATATTCAGTTGTATGCAAGGCAATTATTTTCCAAAAGTTTGTTGACAATATGTACTCCTGTAAACGTGTCCAGAATTCATAATTACCTTAACTACTGGGAACATTTGTCCTTCGGTATTGATACTGGCTATTCAATTTAATTTATCATCAGTAAATTGAATAACAGAATAAAAATATATTTTCAAAAAGTACAAAACAATTTTATTTGAGCAAATTATCAAAAAAGAAAGAAAACGTATTACCTGTCATAAACTAATATTTAGTTTTATAAAGTGAAAGCCTTACATGTTAGTCTGAAGGTATTTTTCTGAGATAAGAGTGAATAATTCACAACCTTTGCCAAGTGAATTTTTTTGTAAAGGTTATGCTTGTCTAGAACAGATTGTACACAAATGCCGCAGGGGAGCAGAATTTAAATGAATGCAAGAGGAAGAACATTGTCTGGATTTAAAGTTCCTCATCGTGGTCGGCAGACTCATTATTTTGTTCACTTTCTCTGTGTCACAGTTTCATTTACATCCATAAATCCGGCAGGGATTTATCTATAATACCTCTACACAAACGGACATCACATAATAGGATGAATATCTTTGGGCTTATGAGAGCAAAATTAGTATGCAAACTCCAATTATCCTCCAGGCAGATTTTCCTAACAGCAACCCATCAAAGGCTAATTTACTGCGCCTACTCTGTTCTTTCACCTGAGAAATCTGTTGGAAGTAACACAGCAATTGAAAATTATTGTCAAACGCACAAACAACAAGACAAAGGAGGGCCAAAAATAGAAACATCTATCTGTCTCCTCTGCAAGCAGCCTCCTATTGCCATAGATCTTCTCATAGTCTGTCTCATCCCCCTCACTCCCTTGGGGTGACCCGGGAACAATTTGTCAAGCTATTTTTCCATGTCATAGCCTCCGAGAGCTATAATTTGCCCCGACAGTGGAGCAGCGTGCTGATGGGCAAGTATATCCACGTGTTGAGATTTGCTGTTGGGCCAGGTCCGAGCTGAAATGCTTGTTCACGCAGTACACTGGGTATTGGGCTTGGAGAAATTGGCCGGTAAATTCTACCCAAAGCTCCTGCAACAGACCGTCGGGGCTCATTCAGTGTAAGAACAGCTGTGACAACAGCTCACAGCTGATATGATCCGAAAGTGCACTCAATACTCCTCAGTCTGTTGTCGTGGGCTAACCATCAGACTAAGAGTACTGGAATATTAAAAGCCATTAAAGTAACTTTGGTGTTTCACTATAGTTGTTATATTTAATTAATTTTATATAATTTCCTAATGGAGGATTTCTGAAAGTTTCTCCATGGTCCTTATTTTCTTACTTATATCATGACAATCGAGTTTATTAAAGGAGAAATATATAATATGTTTACAGAACTAAATCATAAAATGAGCATAAAATCCAAAGATTTAGAAAACATGCTAAATTGAAATACTGGCTTGTTCGAAAACAACGCCAGCATGCTGTCCTTTGAAATTTCCATGTTTGTTTTTGTTTGCTTGTTTCATGTTCATTAGTTAATGCATGTCATCAGTCATCTGGTATATCATGTTAATTAATGCCAAATATTCACAGTAGATTGTATATTGAATAAGAATTCCACCTATTGAAAAGACTGTCTATGGCTACAACTCGCTGTTTGGACTGCAGTGCTAATTTTTTTGAAAGATTCTTTATATTGCTCCTTTAACTTCTTAGTCATCTTCTTCAGTTAGGAGTTTTTTGTACTGTACCTAAAGTATACATGTAGTGCTATTTTTCAGAGCCAAAGTCAGCTCCCAACACCTGATTGGAGTTCTTTTCCTTTCTGTTATTGGCATATTTTCAAACACTTACCTCAACACTTATTTTCCTCTACATTGTAAAGTACATTTGTTTCAGATCATACTTTTGTCTGATGCCTGTATTTGTTTATAATTGCTTAACAGATCAATATTTTACAATCAAAGGTTAGAATAAGGTCATAAAGTCTCACTCATGGGGCTGAATCTACACTAAACACAACATGAAGTGGTACGTGTTCAGTTCTCCTGGGCCACCTAAAAGCTCAACACACTGCTTACATGTTAACCCATCAATAATTTAAGACTGAGAGGGTTGATTCTTCAGAATGAGCATTTCATACATTTTAATTCTTGAGTGTATTTTACAGTTAACATGCAAGTTAAAAGAAAAGATCCTTGATTTATGAAAGAAAACCTGCTTCATATCAAGTTTCCATAAATCCAAAATGCTTACCAGCAATAGGCTGCCTACAAAACAAGACATTTTACAAGGCCTTGTTTTGCATGTTTACCATCAAACATCACAATAAGTAAATGGGCAGTAAAACTAGGCCAGTTAATAAATAAACATAAAGAAGTTCAAAGTAATTCAATTTGGGCCTATTTAAAGTTGATTAATTTTATCTGATATGTATTATGTTCAAATTAACTTAACTCATTAACTAAATTTACATGGTGCAAGAATTGACATTATTGGCCTACATGACAGATACATGAGGGTTTTACTGCATTTAATCAATGCAACTGTATTTTAGTTGAAATTCTTTGGAATTATACATTTATAATTTATATATTATATTCTCTATGTTAATACAAAATAAACATACCTGGAACCTCTTCCATTATGCCATCAAATGTTGGAATGATTTGTAACATCAAGATAAACTGCTCCTACCAAGGACAGAGTAATATTGAATTAACTTTTAGTGTGTTCAGCCTAAAATGCAACTTTTCAAATAACAGCCCAGGGACATTATTGAACATTTACTAATTGGTATAAATAAACAAAACAATCTGAGTGTTAATCAATTTATTTTCATTGTGAATTAGAAAATGGTCTGCAGGCCACCTGACATCCTATTGGGCCTTAAGTTGAGTATCACAGGTCTTAGGTTTTCAATACATGAAACAAAACAAATCCAGTACAACACATCCGTTGCAATTATGGCATACTGACAGCTGTAGAGCATCACTGACAGAAATAATAAATAAACCTTTGAGAAGACAATCATCACACTGCCAAATCTGAAAAACAATGCCTATGGTAAAAGGGAAATAAGTGCAAAATAAACCACAGCAGTGATGCAAAGTAATTTTCAGGATTCTATTTCATACCTCCTCCTCACATTACTATCCTCTGTTCATCATCATTCTTGATAGTTTTTTTTCCTCTTGTCTATGAAACAAAATGTCCTTCTTTGTTTTACAAAATTAGGTTTTGTAGATTTGTAGGTGAACTGTTTTACATACAGGATTGAATTTTCATCATAAAAATTCTCAGCACAGAGGGAAAATGGCTTAATTTAAAAGTGACTTGTAATTTTAAACTATGTGTCTGTAGCTCTTACAGCTCCTTTGCATGCACTTCACTTGACTTATATCGACAGTGACTCATAATGATGATAATGTCCTGTAATGTCTAATAATGCAGACAGTTCAGAATAAGTTTTCTCATTTCAAACTGGAGTGACTTTTCTCTGCCGATTACTGTGTGCTGCAGACATCTCTCCTCTCCTTTGTGTATTTGGAACAGAACAACAAGCTTCATCTTAACCGAAGCTATGTGTCCCCTGAGGTGTTTCTGTATTTCAGTGTTGTGCTCCTCCAACAACTGCAAAACTTCACCATGAGGATTTTTTCCCTTTGTATCCCTTACAACATAGTTGTGCCAGTAGAAAAACAGTAAATTCTTACACTGAATGTGAATATATCTGTTTTAGTAGATGCTTTAACAGAATTGGCTGCTCCGTAGTATCATAACTTGCTCCATAGGTTTTATAAAACAGGCACATTTAAGTGACCAGTATCTTTGAAGCAGCTATCAAAAGGACAGATATGTAAATCAACACACGTTATATATATCGTCTTCTTACATCTACTGTATATGTTAAATGGAAGTGAAAAAAGTCTAATTTGCTGAAGGCTGATCCCTGAATGGTAAACAGAGCTACTGGCCCTGCGAGCTCCTTTATGGATTATGAGCTTTGCCTTATCAGTAGATTGGAGCACCTGGAGCGTCGGAATTATAATGCAGCTGGGAGTGTGTGGGTAGAGAAACGCATTATAGCTCAGGGCTCGCAGCAGATAGATCTGTCAGGTGTAGCCTGCACATGTATGTATGTATGCACACAGACGCACACAATCTCACTTGTGTACAAAAACAGACATACGTGGAAGAAGGGCTGAACGATTTTGAAAAAAAAATCTAATTGTGATTACTTTGACTGATGTTGCAATAATGATTTGCGATATTCATTCAAAAGCCTAGAAATGATTATGCTGTGATTTTGCTATTTACAGGCGTGAGTCTGCATGGGGTCTTTTATTTTGAAAATTGACCAGATTCTCTTTGGTGTTTCTGTGTCTGGCTTCCTGCCCCACTTGATCAGCTCTGTTCACATGGCATCCGTCAAAAATAGACTAGGCGCATTATTTGAAGTAGGGCAGAACAGAGAGATGCTTCTAGGACGCATTGCGGTACTTTTGGTGGAATTACAAGCCTTGTGTAGAATGGCAGCAAACCGCGACGCAGCTGTGCCTGGTGGGATCAAGCTGTAAGTCTGTAGAATATGCTGTGTAGACCAGGCTATCTCTGCAGCACATCCATCCATCCATCCATCTTCAACAGCTTATCCAAAGTCAGGTCACGGAGGTAACAGTTCCAGCAGGGGACCCCAGACATCCCTTTCCTCGGCTACATTAACCAGCTCTGACCGGGGGATCCCGACACATTCCTAGGCCAGGGTGGAGATATAATCCCTCCACCTAGTCCTCAGTCTGCCCCCTGGCCTCCTCCCAGCTGGACATGCCGGGAACACCTCCCTAGAGAGACGACCAGGTGTCATCCTTACGAGATGCCTGAACCACCTCAACTGGCTCCATAATACACAAAGGAGCAGCGGCTCTACTCCAAGTTCCTCCCAGATGATTGAGCTTCTCACTCTATCCCTAAGGGAGATGCCAGCCACCCTCTCATTCTTTCAGTCATGACCCACCCTTCATGACCATAGGTAAGAGTAGAAACAAAGATTGACCAGAAGATTGAGAGCTTTGCCTTCTGGCTAAGCTCTGTCCGCACAACAGTGCAGTAAAGCAAATGCAATACCACTCCTGCTGCTCTGATTCTCATATCTCACGCTCCATTGTCCCCTCACTCGAAAACAAGACCCTAAGATACTTGAGCTCATTCACTTGGGCTGAGGATGCCACGAGATCCTGTCCATGAATATCACAAACATGATTGGTGATAAGGCGTAGTCCTGACGGAGGCTAACCCTCACAAAGAAAAAGTCAGACTTACTACTGAGAACCCGGACACAGCTCTCACTTTGGGCGTACAGAGATCGGATGGCCCTGAACAGTGACCCCCTCACCCCATACTCCTGCAGCACCTCCCACGATGTCTCCTGAGGAACCCAGTCATACACATTCTCCAAATCCACAATCTCTGCAGCACAACAATATGTAATTTAAAGTGGTATTTTGACACACATTTACCTATATGAAATAAAGCACGAACAGCTTGAAAATTACTTGCGATTTTATGGTTTTATTTGGTTGAAAACTAAAGCACTGATCTTGAATTTAGCCACTTCTTACTCGCATAGTATACAGTCCTGTATACTGTGCAATACTGTTATGTTTTTTCGCATGCTGTTGCAGGTAAGCACTTTATCCAAACATTATGCTCTATTGGACTAAAAGCCACAGGAGGGTTTCCTCCACTCAGCATGGCGGTGGATGTCAGATATGTGGCACAGGTCCATAACATTCAGTGTATTTGACGTGTACAAAGGTGGAACCCTGACTCTGCTCTTTTCCCCTGCTCCTGCTTAATATTTCAAATGCCGCAATCTCACGTCGCTGGACACAGGGCAGGCCTTCCAGCAGAGTGCAGGACCCCGAGCTGAGGCTCGAGCAATGACTGACGCCCCAGAGCTGCCTGCTGCAGCGTGCCCAGGCATCCCCGAGCAGATAGATCATGGCTTTAGCTACAGCACTGGCATGGCACTTTTACAAATACTGGTGAAGAGAGATGGATACTTCCCCTGCGCTCACTATTTCCATGATGAATTGTTTCCTGGCAGCATTTTTCTCCACATTCTTTATTTCTGCTTTTTTTTTTTTTTTTTAATATTCAGTACAGCTGAACACCTGTAAAATACTGCTTAGACTGTGTGTACGTTGCGAAATATGAGAGACAGAGAATCTGTCTAAACAGTATTTTACAGTGGCAATTCAGATAAACATTTCTGAAGATTTGTGAAATCTTCTGCAGTCACGGGCGCAGTATTATGCACAAATCAGACGATGAGACATATAAATAGTATCGGGGCCGGATTGTCTGTTCCACAAACAAAACCTCAGAAGGATTTTCTGCTCTAACAAACTCAATGATTGAAATGAGGCATAAAATAATCTACTGTAGAGCAGATTGATGTTTGCAAACCACAAAGGGCTTGACGAAACCGAGGCAACTTTCTTCTCTATTGATTCATACGGAGTGTACAAGACCAGCGCTGTTGGGCCTTGGCCTCTCGCTGTGGAGTTTGCATTTTCTCTCTGTTTGCAACAGGTTCTTTCAAGTCAAGACAGATTCCCAAAGTCCAAACGTGTGAGGATCAGGTGATGAGAAAACTCTAAATTGCCCTATGTGTGTCTGTCTGGCAATGTGTCGAGAGTTTTTCTTCTGCATCTCACCCAATGCATGTTGGGTGCATACTCAAGCTCTCCTTTGATATCAACAGGAATGAGAAAATGCATGAGATTACAGCATGCATGGGAATGAATTATAGAATAATAGATTTGTGTATATTTCTCTCTTTGCCCCCGATGCTCTGAATAACTCGCTAGATTTGTTGCTAGTCACCGACTTCATTGGCGGTAAAAAGAGACCCATGTTTATGTAATATATGGACCAAACCACTGCGAGGCATGTGAGGGGCATTTGTGTATATGATTAAGACAGGTGCTTTGTTGAGATATTGAATCTCACTAACAGCAACTACTGACAGACAATAGCGTTTTAACTTTTTGATCAAAATTATTCAAATCAGCAGTCCCCTGACATTGGCAGGGACATGTCCATGCTGTCCCTTCGATGGATGTGTCATGGGATTTTGTAGTTCACGTCCTGTTTTATTTTGATACGTCTTCCCTTGTGTGTCTTTGTTGTCTTTACCTCCTGTGTTTGTCGGTTTTCCTGCATTTTATTTTTTGTCTGATTGTTTTCACCATGTCCTTCAGTGTTTCCACCTGCCCATGATACCCCTCACCAGTGTATTCAGCCTTGTGTCTGTGTCTGCTTCTGTTACTAGTTTGTCTTCATCTACGCTGTGCTCCCTGGTGTTCCTGTGGATACCTTTTTTGGGTCTCTTCTTTGTGTTCTTCTTTCCACTCAGTGTTTTTGTTGGATTTTCTTTGTTGGACTTTATTTTACCTGGACTTCCAGCCGCCCTTTATTTTTTGTCCTGTTCTGAATTTTTTTGTTTGCTTTCACGACTGATTGTCGAAGGATGGATGAATAGTGTTGTATACTGTTCAGGAAAACTGATTTAGTCTGTTTTAGTTTCTGTCAAAACTGCAAACAGAGAAAACTTCTGACCTAAACTGGCCCTGGAATATCACTCAACACTGGGAAAAACGTTATTTTCATTGGAAGGTCTTAGTAGATGTAGAGGGTGTAACATTTGTATAAATAACAAACCAGCACTGAAAACACAAGTCTCAACACACCACAGCTGTTGTCAGTAACTCTCATTCTTCAGCATGACTTTTTTTTAAAAGTGATTTTAGACCTATATGTTATGTTATCCTAAATGTTTGTCCAAATGTCTCAGTTTTCTTTGCATGCTACATCACTTGTGTGTAGAGGGCAAAAAGTTGGAAAAATAAGTTAGGCACAAGGGTCACATGACTTATTATTGTCCACGTAGATTACACAGTATTGGATTTTTATCAATAACCAGTTTGATTGCAGACATTTTCGATAAGATTTTGACAACATATGCTTAAATTTTTTCCACCTCATTACAGAGAACATGAAGCCCTCTCCTGTAAAGGAATTAACATATCATTACACCCACTCTAATCATGAAGGCACTGGCAGATACAGAGATAAAATCGCAATGCTTTTTAAAATGTACATTCACTTGGCAAAGAAAACTACCGTTGACAGGTTTCTTTTGCTGGTGCCTGTTTCTCTTTGTTCTTCACAATTTCACCGTGATGATCGAGATCACAGCTCTTACAATGGCCAACTAAATTTGTAGTGAAGCAATGCAATTTGTCAACTTAGCTGTCCATTTTGGACACTTCAGAAAAACCTCTACATTACATACTTGCGTCATGTGTGCATGATTAAAGCGATGTCTCATTGGCCTGTCAATATCGGCAGAAATGTTCAATTTCAGTGAAATCATTTCAGGACCATCATTCTAAAACCTTAATCAGTTCATACTGATGATGTGTAGATATTATTGAGCAGCCCTATTGCCCCTGGATTAATGAAGTTAGCATTACTTTTATAAAGTTGCATTTTTCAGTCCTGCTTAATCACGCTGTAACAGCTAACAACAAAAATTCAGTCATATAAAATCATATCCTTTGTACTTTTGTACTTGTATGGATATAAAATCGGTCGAAGAAGATCTTTAAAAGTTTTAAATTAACTTGCTGAAGCATGCAGAAACCCTGAATAATAGAGAAAATAGATGCCTTTCAGTCAATACCCAGAGATTAATGTTTCCTCAGGCTATCAGAAACTTGAAAATATAAAAAAAAACTGAACTGAAATTGAAGAATAATTCAAATTTACAATGATACTAAGTGAAGCAAATAAATAATTAAAACATTTGCATTCATTTTAATTTGTGCTGCATTGTTTCAAACTTAAAAGCTGTTCATTCAGCATATCTCACTTTTAGTTGAGTCATTTGGTACGTATGAGTTTGACAAGTTCATCTTACTGCTGTTTAAAGGCAGTCCCTGCTGGCATTAATCTCTTTTCA
>JAJHUR010137549.1:4119-29009 GCA_027495735.1 Lutjanus campechanus | reverse complement strand
TCTGGCACTTCATCGAGTCATGTTTCAGGCCTGCCCGTGAAAAGCTAAACACAGAAATCCTGAACAACAGTTTAACTGTCTAACCATACAATTCAGTACTACAGTAGTTCTCATTATTTTCATGTGTTTTCACCAAATATTTTCAAAAATGTGTAATGTGTTTAGAAGAAAAACTCGATTTTTCCTTCATACAGACTTCATGAGGAGCAAGGTGTCAGCAGCTGGAATAAGTTATATATCAATTTTTCAAGGGTTTCAAAAAATGTGAATCACTGCAGCTGCAAGAGGTCATTGAGCATACAGTTATCTTGTGCGCAAGATATCATAGGCTTATGGGTCCAGTAGTATGCAAGATAAGCTGCGGACAAGCTCCAGCTGTTCTCATAAACACGCGCACATACATGACCCTCCTCCTGGCTTACGCCTGGCACGGATAACAAAACCAATAATTATGGATAATTACTTTGGTTTAAATCTTATATAAGTATCCTGCATCAGGACTGGGCTAGTGATAATTAAATTTTCTCAACTTTTTATGTTTGACATCTGATTTATCTTGACTAAATTACTTGGAGAAATTGTTTCATGTTTTAACCCATGTACTTCACCGTGCAATGCCGTTAAGAGCTGTAGGTGCTCAATTTGTGCCATGACATGCCTACATCTCTCCACATTGAGTTTGCAGGATATCAGCCTGAGGGTGTTTCTATTTTTTTCTTTGAAAATCTGGCAACTCAACTCAGGGAGTGATAACAGTATGGGTGCAGTTTCATACCACCAGTTCTTCAATGAACGTCATTGAGTTCAGATCCAAAGAATTCTCAAAGCCTTCTGGGCATCCTTACATCTATGCCAGGCTCCTTCAATGAATGTTTGAGTCTGCTGAAGCATCTCTTATCTTTACTTTGAGGGTCTTGAATTTCACTAACAGTATTTACATGCAATTTCAACCTTCAGCCAGCAGGGAAAACTTAATTGTGTGTGCATTTGTTATTATGTAACAACAGAATCCAAATCCTGGACCTGTAAGGGTACAATAAAACAGCTAAATCTGTCATCAAGAAATTTATCCCAGTTTAAAGCAACTGAATAAAACCAACTGAAAGCCACTGGAATTTCCCCAAAACTTTGTGACTCTGGTAACGATGTTTTGTTTGTCCCTGAAAACCTCAAACTGCCTTGACGTCAATGTGAAAAGCTTTCCTTGCACCTCAAGGTTCAAGTTTGAGATAAAGATGTGGCCTTTTAAGACTTAAGACGGGGATACTGAGGTTGAAGGTTGTAATGTTGGTAATGTTTAATTTGCGACAGCGCTCCGTGGTGACCATAGAAGGAATTATGGTCAATGGCTAGTCTTATATTTCTTCATTTAGACTGGGATACAGCCTCCTAGACCAATGGAGGCCGGAGTAATGAATGAATTTAAGTACACATCCTACATTGTGCTGATAAGTCTGTGATTATCTGTTTTTGTGAAGTTAGCAGTTATTCATTCCTGTGTTTTGGGACTTGAAATAAAATGTTCAGTCTCTGTACACTGAACTCGCTAATTGGTCAAATACATTCAGAGTCATAACAGATTTTGCTTTTAATCTTTTAACAAGAATATATTCTTAAATAATTAAATTAATTTCATAAATGTGGAACAACTAGTAAAACTTTAGTCCGGGGCAGCCCTAGTAGAAACATGGCGCTTCAACATGGCAGCCACCATGTAAGACAACCTGCATCCTCTGTAGATGTACACAACTCATTCTAAGGTAACTAAAATACAACAATTCTTATTTTCATGTGAAAATACACTAATGAAAACATACTTATGAACATTATATTCGATTTCTGTCATATTCTGCCAAGAAATCCCTGTAAATTTTACACACTGGACCTTTAAAACTTCCAAAAGTGTCTTTGTAGTCTAGATTAAATAGAAGGGAACATTTTCTTTTGTGCTCTCTGCTTTCAAGCCATGCAGAAAATGTATCTTAAATAGTTCGACACTAAATCTTATTTAGATTCACTTTATGTAAAGTAGATGAACTGCAACTGGGCTAATTAGATATACTGTCTTAGTAATAACCTATTATATAACAACACTGTGGCAGGCTACTGAATATTCCCCAAAGTGTTAGTCTAGAAATACAAGAATGTCCACAGTATGACAAAGTGGAAATAGTCATATAGTAAATATTCTGTGTCCACTGCTCTGGTTAGACATTTTCACACCTCTTATATGTTTTCAACCTGAAGACCATCTGACTGCTTTGCATACTTAACTCCACAACCAGCAACACTAACCAGATGGCAAATTGCCACCATGATGTGGTAACTGGGTCAGAGACAGACAACATTAACGCAATTTGTCAATTTGTCAGTGATCGCCAATTTAAGGCAATTTGTTCAATGTGTGCTACTCCCCCTTCACACACCATGCAGACAATCGCGTGTATAGAACATGAGTGAGGTAATCCTTCAAATGTCCAAACACTCATTTTCAACTCAAGGCTTTTTTGGAAAGAAAGTCCTGATTGTTCGCCTGAAAGTGTGTGTATGTGTGTGTGTTCAGCATGTAATTGGGGAGGTAACTGTTTAACTGCTTTCACCTTCACTCCATATGTGTCAGCAAGTCTTCCTATTTAAACTGACTGGCCTCCCTCGCTCACATCAACTTCCTCCACACATAAATGCTCCCCCGACATACACACACAACCACACACACACAACCACACACACAACCACACAACCACACAACCACACACACACACACACACACACACACACACAGAGCATGACAGAAATGTTAATTGATTACAGGCACTATCCATTGAGAGCAACTGGCCTCGACCATCTCACTTGTATTGCATCTCAACTGTTTAAAGTCTTTCCTATATGCACCTAAAAGATTTCAATTTTCTCCACACACACACACGTGGAAGTCATACATAGTAACACACACAAACACACAGCAGGAAACTAGGTCCAAGAGAGTAATCCCGAGCACAATTTGAGTTCAGGGATACACATCCTTTTCATCACTCTTCACATACAACTCTGTACACATGAACACGCCTCATTGAGGCTGGGAGGTGCAGCCCCAGCAGGATGCATGTTCTCTTATATCACCGTACCAGGGGAACTTTGTAACCTTCAGAGGGATCCTACAGAGCTTTAAGATATTGGATAGGATTTGGTGTGCGGTACTGTGGGCGTTTTCTTTGTCAGCTTGCTATTTTTTGTGTGCAGCTGTGAAACTCTGCCCTGATATTTGTTGATTTTTAATATGGATCATTATATAGGATTGGTTATATAAGGTGTGCCATTTTAAAAATCCACTACACTATTGTTACAGCTTTGCATGATCATTTTGTTTAATAGTAAAATACTTATACAGTGTATTTTAATTATGCCTGGCGGGGATCACTTCAGATCGCTTCTTTGCTTAAGTGAGTGTGTGTGCATCATCAATAAACATGCATCTTGATCAAAGCCAATCTTGCATACTACTGGACTGATTAGACCCAGTGGTATGCAAGAATTTTTGAAAAACCACATTGGTGACAGCTGTGGCCAAAGGCATTAGATTTAAGTCATCCCATTCTTGTGAAGGTGATATCTCAGGGATGCTTCTGGGAAATTTCTTCAAACTTGGTACAAGTGTCCACTTGGACTTAAGGATGAACTGATTAGATTGATTAGGGGCCACGTAATCAACAACTGCCTCAGTTTGAAATCTTGTTCCAGGTCTGGACAACGTGTGTGGGGTCATGTTAATGTTGGCAGAAATCTGCAAATCTCTGTTGATTGCATTGGACAGTTGTGGTGGCATTGCAGTAGGTGATTCACCATGTGGTGCCTGGTGGGTATCTGCAAAAATTAATGTCAAATGTATGCATGTTCATTTGTCCACCAGGTGCACTGCTCACTGATAGCCTGTGTAAATGCAAAAGTCTGCAGATCTTTGTCTGTCTGCCATTTACTGGTGGGCAAGTATACAGATGTTTTTTTCTCCAATATTTTGAACTGGACACTGGCTAGAAATGGGGCTGATGAGAGTGGTGAGATATGAAATCAAAGCAGTTTGGCTAAAATGTAGACTGTAGACCTGTGTGTAACTGCCGAGTCAGGTGATAATTTAATGGCTTCATCACCTGAGCAGTTTCTTCAGCATCACATAGTCATTGAAAAGTGGGGTTAGTGATTTTGGAGAAAGCTAGTTGATTGTTGAGTCTCATTGCCAGCTGGTCAAACACTGATGCTTTGGATTGGGTTGAATGTTGTTGCTCATTTGGTTGAGTGGCACGGTCTGAGCCACCAACCCAAAGTGTCAATTATTTGACAACCTGGGACTGACACTAATCAACTAGCTTTCTCCAGAATCGCTTACCCCACCTTTAATCTGTTATTAATATGAAATGATTGATTAGTGCAGCTTTAAAACTACACTTTGGTGTTCAGTCTTGTCATGGACAGTTATTTTATTTAAACTCTGCATATCCTCTGTGTGTCAGGAGAAAGAGCAGCAGTGGCGGACTCATATAGCAGAGCTGACATCCAGCCAGGAGAAGACTCTGGAAGACAGACTGGCAAGACTCAGGAGATTCAGAGTGAGAATGACACACACACACACACACACACACACAAACTGAAACTTAGCTGTAGCTGTAGACATCAACAGTTGACAAATCAACCAGCTGCTGTTGTTTGACATATTAAAGTTTACTGTAACAGTCTGAGATTCAACACCATAGTGTGACGGCTGCAGGAGTCACAAGGCCTCTAAGGTTTCAAAGCTCCTGCAGAATACAAAAGCTTTTTAAAGATCAGAGACGAGTTATCTATCAAACACTGAGGGTTCCTGGATGTAATCTTAACAGAGCGGCTACAAGGTCACTGATCAGGCGCTGTTAAAAAGGCTTCTCAGTAGTTCGTTAAGATGCTTGGAAAACATGAATAGTTCAAAGCTGTCATCACAGAGGTAGCTTTTATTTTGTGACACTATGCTGCCAAGTAATCGTTGGCATGTGTTTTGTTTGGCACTGCACTTCACTGAGACAACCTGTAAATCAAACACAGTGGGAGGGATGAAAGAAGACTGATTTCTGTTTATCAGTCATCCGACTTTCTGTTTGCTGACCATAACCCAAATATTTTGGCTGATTAATTTTTCAATCATTCAAAATACACACCACATGAGTCAAACTCAAGGAACGCGGGCCAAATCCAGCCTGGCGCCTCATTTTATGTGGCTCGCCTGAGTTTGCAAGAAATATAATTTTTTCAATACAATTGTATGCTATGTCATGGATTTGTGGTGTCTATATATTACAGGTCGCAGAATGCATCCCTATTTTGTTAACCACACACTGAGGACACCTAGCTGCTACATCTCAGTCTGCACTAGAGCTTTAAATGGGCCCGAAAAGTTAAGCACGACAAGGCCCAGGCCCAACAAATTCTGTCCAGAACTGACCTGAACAACCCTCATTAGCATATTTCGGCCCAAACCTGATCAAAGCCTTACATTTTCCTTAAGGCCTTTCTGACCACATTTGAGTTGGATATGATCAACCTAGTGTAAAACATGTCATTTCCTGTTGCCAGCAGGTGGTGCTATGACTCTGACTGAATATTGTCATGTAGATCATCGCCGCCCTGAACACATCTACAGTAGATGTGTTCAGGGCGGCGCTATTATCAAACGTGAAGTTTGGTGAAGATCAGACCATTAACACCAAAGTTATAGCAATTTCATATTTCATGTCGCGACATCAAAATTCTACGCAATGCCACAGCCATGCCCCCAACAATAGCTACATATTTTAAAATCTTTTGCTCACAAACTAGTCTAGATGGCACACATTGATTTTGAAGTCAATCCAATTAATTCTGTAGGTGGAGTTTGTTCAAATACAACATGTGGAAAACGCCAAAAATGACCATGGAATTCAAAATGGCAGACTTCTTGTTGGATTAAGGCAAAGGGTCCAAAGACTATTTTTGTGCATGTGTTGGATTTGGTGAGTTTTTGAATATGTTTAAGCCCCCAAACATGTGATTCATTTGGAGGAATAACAGCAAAGAAAAATAATTATAATTCCTTTAGTTTCAATAGGGTCCTTGCACCAAGCTCAGTGCTCGGGCACTAACAATAGTAATAATACAGCCTGAATACAATGTGAGCCTGTGAAATATGTGAGAACCCAACCCGACCCCATCGTGTTCCATCAGGTTCGGGCACAGATCTCAAACTCTAGTATACATAACATACCCTAGTCCCCCTAGTCGAGCGGTTGCAGTTTGAATGTTGTTAGTAGCAGCCAAGTAAAAAGTCCAAGAAGGAAAATTTGATGTAACAGGAACGAAATTTAATGAGAGATTTGAAAGTGAATGCATGTTTTGTACTTCATTTTTTTAAAATATTGTAAATTGTATAATAGTTAAACACTAGAAGGTCTGTTTGCCATTATTTTTCTGGACTTCTGCTTTAAGAGTTAGTTTTTCATTATAAAGTTATTACTAAAACTAAAAAATCATCAAATGCAAAGGCAGTTAACAAATAGATACATTTATATAGTCTTACATTTATGACTGGCCCTTTTAGGGCAACCATAATGCTGATATGGCCCAGGATTAAACTGAGTCTGACACCCCTGATATACACCATTAGCCTGTCAGTGGAGACTAGTTAAAAGGTTAACTGCTCAATCTTTAATTTTTCTCATTTTTCTTCACACTTCTCCTTCTGCAGGAGTTCCAGAGGAAGGTGCTAGTAGAGGAGTCAGGGACTGAAGGCGGGGCGGACAGCCTGACAGTCAACCAACTTCTCACCAGGATGTAGATGCACCGTATGACAGACTGACTCATGAGGAATGTGCCTTTTGTTGCAGTTTAATATCAATAAATGCTGTGTCATTTTGTAACTGAGACATTAGTGTCATAAATGAAGTGATGAAGTGATAGTGGAATAGTGGATTATTCGAGGAGCTAGCAGCTAAAGGACCTGTAGTGTGAGGAATGTTATGGAGTTACGAAAACTTACAATGGCTACGTTTACATGCACTCAAATAACCCGTTCATAACCGGAATACTAGCAATAACCCGGTTGCGCACGGCCATGTAAACACCAGTAACCCTTTTGAGAAACCGGAATATGCTCATATTCCGGTTTTTAAAAACCCGAATAAGACCCCTGGGTTACTCCTTTTCTAACCTGAATATTTGGTCATGTATACGCCTGTCGGGATATCCCTAACGAAAGGAATATTCATTTGTGTTCTGCGCATGTTCTATTCGCAAGGAATCTTGGTCTTTTGAGTACAGGAATACAGGAAGAAGCAGTGTTAATTTTGTCAACTAAAACTTAAACGAAAATTCATTACTTCTGGGTTAAATACTGTCAGAGATGCAGCATACGGACGGATTTACCCCCAACAGCTGGCGGTAGTGAAATCTGTCTGTCACAGAAGACGCTAAAATCTCCTGAAGAATCCGATCCAAACCGCGGTGAATAAAATGTTGTTTTTTTATTAAATGAATATGTAATTCTAACTTCTGATCACTGACTTTATTAAGCCGACTGTATCTAACACCACGACACGCACCGTGACGCGCACCAGCGTCTGAATGCAGGCAAAATAATCCATGTCAGCTTAATATCGTGACTTTAAAAGCACTGAATGACTTGCCTTAACGAATTTCGTTAGAATAAAATATGAAGAATGGTAAAATATCATTTCTATGAGGCTGTTTAGCGAGACAGCGGCAGATCACAAGTAATTAGCTTGTATCAATCATCCTGGCAGTGTAGGGAAGATCAAGCTACGTGCGGCTTGTTCATGTGTTCATTATAATGTTGTTAGTGCTGAAATGACATTTTCTGCCTAAATAATTAATACCTTGATAATACACTACTCTGAGCCTTAAGGTGGAGCAGCCATTCAGTATGTTGTTGTAACAAAATCTGATGTGTTGCATGAAATGCATCAGTACGCATTAATGTGGCAGCTCGGGAGTCGTCATCCCGTCTCCGTGCGTCGAGACGTTGTCCGTGCGTCGCTGTTTTGATCGGGATATCCCAACTGATTACAATTACCATGTATACAGGAATAACCCTGTTTGCTCACGCATGTAAACGGGTTATTCCGAATGGTTCAGAAACCGGAATATTGACCTTAACCCGAATATTGGCTGCATGTAAACGTAGCCAATGTCTCAGATGTTGACCAAATGGTGCTAACTACTCTCAGATTATGTAGGAGTAACAAAGAGGTGCCACATTGTTTACAATCCTCCAGTTTTGTTCTTAAGCGCCAAAAACCACATGGATTCCTTATGAGTTGTTCAACACGTTCTGAAATACACTTATTTTAACATCCTGCTGAAAGTTAGACAACAAGATTCGAACAGAACAGACCGTCTTCATAACAGCCATTTTGACATGAAATAGTGCAGTAAACACAGGTGTAAGATTCTGTTCCATTCAGGTCAGTGTGCTGCTGTTCTGATTGTTGGCTACTGCAGTGCACACAGTAGTGGTTTAAATGTACACTGGATTTTTAATATTTTTACTGCTTTACTTTGCTGTTACCCTGCCTTTTCCAACAGGAAAATATTGTAATACAAACCAATATTGCACTCTTTCTCCAAAGCAACCAGATTACTCACGAAAAAACAGTAATTTTGCCTGAAATAGCAAATATCTTTAGCTTGTTTGTATGACTTTAGTGTTTTAAGGGGTTATTAATTTGTATTCACTGGAATCTGACAGTAACAAACCAACTGAGGCAGCAGTAGACCAGCAACTGCCGTGTTCTGCGAGGTAAAATTACTGCTTTGCTTAAAGTTGGGGTAGGCAGTTTAATTTTTGCATCACTGGGCCAAAGTTTCTCCAGGACCTTTAAGCATAATTTAATTTGGTCAAAGAGAAAACTAGACCTCTGACCTTTCACACTGCACAAAAAACCCAGTAACACCCACTGATATATGGCTTTTGTTTGCAATGGGAAAGGCTACAATTGATGATCAAATATTAAACAGTAAAATAAAGCAGATAACTGAAAGTACAAACAGCAATGTCCGTGTATGTTCTCATTCGTCCAGGTCATTGTAAGCCAAAGAAAGATTAAATCGAAAGCAACTGGACTTGTTCAAAAAGCCTTTTCTGAAGACTTATCCAAGAAGCTTCATCAGTTCATGCCTGTCAGACTAGTCAGAGCTAGTCTAGCTCTGACTAGTCTGACTACTCTGACGTTTCTGAAACGTCTTCAGAAATGGCTTTTTGAACAAGTCCAGTTGCTTTCGATTTAATCTTTCTTTGGCTTACAAACAGCAATGCAGGAGAGAAACCAAACTTCATGCTACAGAAATTCAGTAAGATGCTACAAAAAGTACTGAGAGCTGAATACCATCTTTTAAAAATGTCTTTCTATACACATGAGCTGAGTTTCAGCTCAACGCTCAACCATCTTTTTGCAGAATCGCTTACTGCACCTTTAAGGGGCCTAGTTAGGTCAACCTGAAATGACTAAAATATGTTTTAAACTGGCTAAAATACATACCATACTTAATCTGGGCATACTTAAGTTACTGTGCAAAAATGTGGATCTAATGGTAACATGCAGCTGTGCTCAATTTCCTGGATTTACAGTGATTTCAAAAAAATGTCAGACTACAATATTTCCCCATCACCATTTTATGATCATCTTAGCTTTGTGTGAAAATAATTTCCAAAAATATCTTTGATGTAAGGTTTCTGTTCTGTTGTGTTCTGTTTTCATTCAGTATCCAATGAGAAAAGGAAGAGGCCTGCAAGCCATTTGGGGTCATAAAACATCATTCAATCTTCATTTTGTGTTTCATGCCCAGAGAGCAGATAATAAGTTATGGGGCTTGGGCTCAGGTTCAATGCGATTTATCTCACCCATATATAAATCTTTGGCATCTGAGTGTGAGCATTTTTATGCATTCCGGTAAATGTTCCCATTAGTGTGAATCTGTGTATGTCTGTGAGCAGTATTTTTGCTTGCATCTATGTAACTATGCGTGTGTTCGTATGGCAGGAAAGTCTGTCTATCTAAACAAGATTTAAGAGGTCCTGAGACTTCAGCTCACTGTGGCCTTCTATGGTAAATGTGGGGGCAGAAGAGGAAAACAGCAGAAAATAGACAAGGACATTGATAAATAAGAAGCATGAAGCTCCAGGGTCACTCTGGTAGGCACAAAAACAGGCTCTCCGATCCAGCAGGAGAAGATCCAGCAGCAAAGACTGATGTCTTTGGACCAGCATTTATCCATTTGGTCAGGGAACACATGCAGATACTTCTCTGCTCTCCAGTCATAAATCTTTTTCATTACTTTGGGAAAATCCAAATAAGTTACAGTACTACTTAACCCTGTTACCTACTGAGTACGTTCAGACACAAGATTGGCAAATGTGTTTTAGGGAAAATATAATTGCTACTTTTAAGACATACTACTTACACCACAGCTAAGTCATAATCAGGTAGGGCAAATAAAACATAGAACTTTGACACCAGACACAAGCCATATTTCAGGTCTGCCTAAAAAATCCTAAACTCAGAAATCACAAACAACAGTTTAACAGTCCAACAGGTGACAATTCAGTACTACATAAATCTCAGTCTTTTCACATGTTTTCAGCAACTGGTTTCTAACATTTATAATGTGTTTGGAAGAAAACTATGAATTTCCTCGACATAGTCTGTTTTTGTGCTGTAAACTAAATTATATTACTTTATTATAAGGAAACACACTAATGCTGGTGTTAATATTGACATTTCTTATCAAACGTTTAAAGGTCTGGATTTCAACAGTTGAAAATGGCTCATAATGCCACCTACTGTTTTAAATCTTCCTGAATCTTGCAAGTCAGTGCTAACAGAGACAACCGCTTGGGCCTGATCTAAGTCATGAAATTCGTATTTGGAAAAAAACAAAAAGAAGTTAACACCCTCTAATCAGAGTTGAACAGTCCTCCCCTAGCTCCTGCCCTTGAGTAGAAGTCTATGAAACAGTGCTCATTTTCAAATGTACACTGATCAATATGTATCATTCACGGAGTTTACACCAGTGGTTTTCAAAAAAAGTACATCAAAGGAAAAGCCAAAATCTCAAGGCACATCTGAAATTCATATCGATACAAAATAGTCTCTATAACCAACCTAATCAACTGAGGTAATAAGTACTTCGCCCCACATGTTGAGGTGTCCTTGGGCAAGACACTGGTCTTGCCAGTTTGCTTCCCAACCACCAACCACGAGCCCAGATAACTGAGGAGGATTGCAGCATTTTGGGCATCTGACGTAAAAAGCCAAATCAAATATGCAGATCCATACAGGGTTGGGCAGGGACTGGTCTGTCAGCGAGCCGATGAACTGCTGTGGCGACCCCTAACAGAAGCAGCCAGAGACAGAAGAAGAAGCAGACTGGGAAATGAATAGATACAAGGTATTAATATACTTAATTAAAAATAATTTGTTGCATGTGTTAATAATGGTGCATAGTTATCACAAAATCCCAAGACACACCCAGACTTGCCCCACAGCACACCGTTTATGAAGTGTTCAGCTACTCATGGATGCTTAGCTCTTTTATGTTATATTGTACTGTAACTGTGTATAAATGGACGGCATCATTTCATTTCACTGCAGAACAAATCTACCTTCGGGTATTAATAAAGTAACCTGAACCTGAACCTGAACCTGACTACCAGCTCCATATGGCTGTTTCTGTTACACTGAACGCTGGTTAGTCTACTGTGGTCGCCTCCTTACTTCCTACATCACACACTACAAAGCCACAAGGCCACGCCCCCTACAGAGATTGTCCTGTGCATCCCCACCCTGTCCACCTCCTCAGTCCTTTGCCCAGTTCCATCACACCAAAAAAACACACTGAAAAATAATCCCAAATATGCCAAAACCCATAGCAGATATGAAGACTGGCAATCTCACCACATAGCTGAAAGTGCATTTACAAAACTTTTGGTCTTTCCCAGCTGCTTCCAATAGTTTGATTACAAGGAATTTTCTGACACATATCAGCGCACTCATATGTGATAAATTTGCAGCTCTGCCATGACACCGTCCACATCCAGATGATTTCTCTCATTTCTCCATGCCGGGTTCCTTAAAAAGACAAATTCTGAATGTGCATTGCTGCATGGGATAGAAAAGATGTAGGCACTGACCTTCCCTCAGGTTCACAAGTGGGACATCTGCTTTGAAAGATTCTCACTGCTGCAACCTTGCATTTCTCAAGTGTTGGGAATAGCTTGCACCATGCCCTTTTCCATCCATATAAATGTCTGTAAGATTGCAGGTCTGGACTGCATCACTGTATTCTTCAGAAGACTAAGCACTTGTGAGGACAAGCTTTGACACTTTGCTTGGAAAGCTGTTCTCAGAGAAGTCATACCTTTCTCTCATGTATTTCTTGGCTCTTTCATTGAACACAGTGAAGTCAGCCTCACATTTCTTAATCAGATCAGGGGTTTGCTGCTTGAGTTTGCTGCAGCAAAGCCAAAAAAATTGTCCTTGTAGCGTGTCTCAGGTTGCCCTTTCAGTTATGTCATTACTTTAAACACAAAGGTTATGCTGAATGACTTGGCCTCCAGTGCTTCAATGCTAAGACTAAGAAGAACATCAGGATGTGACTGAGGAGGAGAAAGTACATCTCAGATTCTTTAGTACCATCTTCTCCAAAGCATTTTCACAAAATCCTGGGGCATTCCACCTCACCTAGACTCTGAAAGTAGCTGGTCAGGGGTTTCCAGTACTTCAGGATTCTGTTGATATTTGGCAGGAGAGACAACCACTTGTGGCGATGTGCTGCAGCAGATTGCATTCCTCCAAAGGGAGGCACCTGTGGTTTGACTGTTGCTCTTGTGCTTGTCTTGTACCAGCGTGGGTCAGTGCTGCTTACATCCACATTGCAAAGACACAACGGGCATTAGGCATGGAAGTCATCATTTCTGCTTTTTGTGATGAATCCATGCTCTTTTGATAATTTGGGATTAATCAAGGTCAGCATCTCTGCAGTCTGCTACCGTCACAGGTAGAATGCACTTTCAGAATTATGTCCTCGGTGTATACTTGTATGTACATATGTGTCTATTTTGTTTTATATTTTAACCCGATTCCATTCTGAATTTGCAGTTTGTGTGTGTTATAAAGGAACTCTAATTTAGTTGTACAACCCTGTAATGATTAAAAATGTTCTTGAATCCTTGAATTATGCGCTTGTACACAGACATGATATTTCAAAAGCAGACTGTTAGACCTAAAACTGGAGGGGTAAGAGTTAGAACCAGTTACAGAGCTATTTTTAAGCCTCTATAAACTCATTGTTTTGGATTTATGGCACATTTACTGTAAGGTTCAGCCTCAGCCCTCTCATCAACTCTTTTTTAAAAAGGAGCTGGGCATAGGAACTAATAAACCTACTGCACACAATCTCCCCTGAAACAGCAGACAGACATAGTTAGCAGTTAGCTCTATTATCTGGCAACAAAAGGCCAGAAATGTTATTTCCCTCAGGAGGAGCTGTAGGCCAAAATAAAGCACAAAGTAGAGTAAATATTGGACTTAAATTAAGCAGCTGCAGACGAGATACATGAGTTTGAATAAATGGTAATGTTGCTCCATGTCTGCACCTATGTGTAAGTTGGCAGCTGTTTGCTAACGTTAGCCAAAAGTACTCAAAAGGTGCCTAATGGCTTTGTAGCAGTCAGCTTGTTTTGGAGTTTGCTTGCCCTACAATTGCCAAAATCAATTAATGGAGCTTTAACTAAGTGCTTTCAGTTGTTTACTTCACATGTAAACAATCACCAACCATAACTGATGATGATACATGACTCAAGACAGAAATCACGTTCATGGATGAGATAATATTTAAGTTTTCTTCATATTATATTTAGTCTTGTACGCTATCTTGACGACGCATCCTGCATTTTCCCAGATGTTATAGCAACTAGCTAGCAACAGCTATCAGGAAATGCACGGTGACTTGAATAATTTCTGGATTTCTCATTTGACATTGTTGGAAACATTAACATTAATGGAGAAAAATATTATGGCTTTAAAGCTAGGGTAGGTAACATTGTTTCGGTATCATTCAGAAATAATTTCATAATAACCTTTCAGCACGTTGCAAATCAAGTGGTCTGAGACAGAACCAGTCTTCTGCACCTCGTCTTGGCTGTTTTCAGCATTTAAAGAACCTGGCCCACGATGATAGACTTAAAGGTTAGGGTTGTCCATGTTGACGGCTGACCGGAGGAAAAATATATATGAAAGAGAAAGAGAGCGATGTAAAGGAAATAATTGACTTTTTCTGGTGAGTACTGAGACACATACACAATGGGCTAATACTGGCATTTTTGGCCACACCGAGTCAAACTGTCTCGCCACTTTATTTGCATTACCGCTTATATTGCGGCGAGCCACGCCCAAGAACCACTCTGGAGTAGGGACAAAGTGAGCACGACTCGCCTCCAAGCAGGCTGTGGTCACGTCACACCAACCGTGGACAAACTGTGACGAGTCTTCTTTTCTCCCCCTGAAAAAGCAAGTGAAACTGAGCTCATGTGTGCAGGACAGCAGAGAGAAATATGTTTTCACTGACTATGTGTCACTATGTTCAGCTCTCAGTGCTTCTGTAGCTTCACATGGAATCTTTATGCTTTGAAATGTAGTTTCTCTCCTTTGTCATGTTTTCTACTGTCAATTGTCAGTTTTACTACATACAGTTGATGTCCGTCGGCCCATGCTTGCTCACGATTGCCTCAGTAAACTTGTTGCATGCGTGCTGCTCATCTGGTAGGAGGGGGCTCAGGACAGAAATGGGAAATTCAGATGAGACTCAACAATCAGCCATTTTTCAGCCTTCCACCTACTGCAGCTTTAACATGGTAAATATCTTAATCACGTTTTAGTTGTGGGAAACTGATAAAGGAAAGGAAAATTGGCTGGGAATGTTTTTACAGACTGTTATAGATGTCTTCCACATAAACAACAGAACATAATTCATGGCACCATCATGTTTCCTCCAAAATGTGACAATACAAATGTGTGTATATAAAAAACAATATAAAGGGATAGTGTTGAAATTAGCGCTAATCAGCTTCTATCATTTTACAGTGAAGGGGAGAGTAGAAAAGGAGGAGTGAAGAGAGAAGTGTGGAAAGATTTGCAGTAACACACACAAACAAACACACACACCCAGTGCACACTTCAAAGTTAATGTATTTACACAGATGGACAGAGAATAGGGTGTGTCCTGGCTGTGATTTCCATGTCTGTCAAGGTGTGTGTGTGCGTGAATGCATGTAAAAGTACATGTGCGTGGGTGTTAAAGTTCCTGCACTTCTTCACATGTGAGTGCACGTGCAAATATGCATCTACAATGTTTTGCACATGTATTATTAAACTTAAGTTTTAGTTGTGTGGGAATGTGTGTGCAGACATACAAGTGTGCATATGAGTGTGTTTGTAAGTTTGTGCAGTGTGTGAATGCATGGAGGCTGATTGTGTGTATGTGTGTGTGTGTGTGCATGTAAGGTGTGGCCTGGGGCAGTTTTCACATGAAAGAATTCACTATAGAACTCTTTCATCCATATATTAAAGGGGTGAAAAGACAAAAGCTGCTGACAGACAGACGGAGGGAGAGGAGAGGAGGAGAAGAAGGTGAGATGAGGAGGAACAGGAGTTTCCAGTGTGTCAGAAGGAGGAGTATATGACTTACAATGCAGAGTATAGTATTGCCCGAGGACACAGACATACAGGAACATGAACTCTCTCCAAGCACATCATCCTCCCGCCCTCCCACTGTCTCTCTTTGATACTTTTCCTACAGCCTTCTAAATGTTTGCTCCCACGAGGGCAGATCAGCCCAAAGTGAGGCCTGTGGGCCAAAGTTGGCTCACCTAAGGATATGGCTAGCAAGATGTTTCTGGTAAAGAAAAATGAAAATAAAATAAAGTGATTTTAGAAACCTGTAGGATCCCAGTCCTACATTTGGGGCTGGGCAGCAAGACTGCCAGTCCCTCAATGTTATTCTTCCGCTTCTCCTTCCTGGGAAATCTGCCTTTCCATGCATGAAAACTTGCCAAACTTTGCATACAGGGCCAGTCCTGTGCCAAACTTTCTCAGCTGGCTCTGTAGGGTAATAGTGCTGATGGTGGCACTAAAACAATTTTTTAGCAATTTTTCTAAAGTTTTATACTTTGAAAATTCATAACACATCATCTGTACGTGCTGCAGCGTTGCAACTTACACGAAACTGTAGCCCTGGTTGAGCAAAAACCTTCACATGCTTTGAGCTGGCAGGAATTTTTATCCCCTCCCACATTGTTTGCTCAATCGACACACTTCCCCCACTGTATGTTCAGACTCTTCTCCATAAACAATTCAGCCAGACTTTTGATTTATCAACAACTGAGCCTGCAGAATTGAGGTGCAGAATTAATCTGCTCAAAACGCCTGACCATTACTGCAGAGCAGCTAGAATTATAAATTATTTTTCAAACTCAGGTCATTAAAAGAGACATGGAATTGCAATTTGCATGTTAATAGGATAGAATACAATAGGTTCATGCTTATGGTGCGTGGTTCACCATTAAGTTTGACTTTTGGCCCTCAGTGGGGAAATATTTGAGCACTCCTGCACGAGAGCATCATTCTGTGCAGGTGTTAACAACACATGCAGACTATTATTTTACCATTACTCTTTTTTTCCACATAAAAGAGCTTATTCATTTTGTTTTTTAATCTTTTGACTCATTGGTACTTTATTGTACTTTGATCAACAAAAAAACAGATGAAAATCACCTGCAGAGGAAATGCTCTGTAATTTTACAACTTTTCTTATATTTTCTTCTTCATTAGAGATTCTGGAGCATAATCAGCAGTTACTCAAGTATTCTCTCAGCTAAGGTGAAAGCAACCTCATTTATTTTGGCCTGCTTTAATAAAAATAGTCTTTTTCCATGGCTTCAGCCAAGTTTAAGCTTTGAAGACTTGTCAAACGTGCATTTCAGCCGATACATTGATTCCTGATGGATTCCACTCTTTCTGTCAGCACAGCCGTTAAGAATTATCAGTGTTCTTTCCATAATTAGTGTTTGAGGGGTTGAGATGGAGCATAGACATGCATCTCATTAAAATTCAGCCGGTAATTCACCACAAAGAAACTTGAGAACATATTCAAAAATTTTGTAATTGGGTCAGATGTCTGTGGACTTGTTAAACTGAGCATGAAATCCCTAAAGTACTACAACAATAGAAAATAATAATAATGAAGTGTGAAAAGCCAGGATAGCAGTGCTGCAGAATAATTGTGATAATTATGACAAATTATGATAATTAAGCTATTGTAATTATTTACAATAATAACTAATGTGATATAAAAATTAGTGTTAAGATAAATTAGTCTTGGAATAATCACCATCATTGTCCTTGTTGCTGAATATGTTGTTCCGATAATTATTAATGTCAGATGTTCTCATTCAGCCAGTGAGATCTCATTAACCTCCATGTCTGCAATCATTTCTTTCAGAGACGGAACAAAAAGCAACGCCGCAGATTCACTCACTGTATATTCTTCTCTTTGTGTGAATGCAGTATAAGTTCTTAATCATTATGTGTCTCACTTCATCAGTAGTGACCACATGTTTGTTTTTTGTTCCTAATTGGTTTGCATTAATCTTTTCACGCTCCCACAGCTCCTCACAGTTCATCAACACAGGTGTTTTCACTTTGCCTGATTAGACATCTCAGACCGTGAGGGTGTGACTGTTTGATTGACATCTTCATCACTCTTCTGTTAGAACCTGTTAGTCATTATTCATAACATGTGGTTGATTTACAGTCTAATATTGCTCATAACGCTCATAGTTCACTCAGTTATTACTTCTGGAGCCCTTTGTGACACTACATAACATGAATATACATAAATAAGCATTTGTTTGCAGACTGACCTGAGTCCTGATGTTGCAGGATGCCAAAACTGTCCAATCAATGAGTTACCTGTCAGTAAAGAAACAAATGTTATATTTCTTTATAAAAAAAAAGTCAGTGTGAACACAAATGGGGCTGATGCAGTGATAGAATTTCCCCTGCGGTTATTTGGGTTGGCTCAACAGTGCCATGTGCGGTATTAGCTCCATTCTTTTGTTACGTCACTCATTAAATTAAGTAATTTGGTGCAGTAACACCAAGTGTAACATTATCTGTGGCTCTCACCTCACTGCCCAGTGGGCAGTTTATAGTCTGAGCAGGCTAGCTGCTGCACAGTGGCTGTAGTTACACAATATTATGAATTAATTCCCACAGTTTGACCATTTCTTCTTCACAGGCAGCTATATTGTTACATTCAGGGCTTGTCTATCACGTAAATTTTCAGCTACTCAAACACACACACACATACTGGAGCATAATCATCTGGCTACAATATAACATTAATAGCAAAGCTAACAGCTTGTGCTGCAGTATTTAGCAAAAAGTAATACAAAAAAAAACAATTACCAACATCTGTCCTACTACTCTTGTTATTTAGTTGGCTTCAAACCAGGCTTAAAATGAACAGTTTCTCTTGACTGTTCCTCATTTTGTAGCATTAGTCCAACATCTCTCCAGAGTGGCAAGTAGCCACATTAGCTTAACATGCTAACGCCAAGTTCAACCTATGAAATAAACATTAAAACAACATAAAACATGACAAAACTCACAGCTTGCTGGGTCACAGACGGCTGGTATCAATCCATCCTTGAGCTTGAACTGTTACTGGCCTTTGAAGTACTGATTTAACAGGCACTGAAGTGTAAAACAAGAAGGGAAAAAAGAAAAAAAAAACATGAACATAGCGTCGTCGTAGTCGCTCACCATCCCCTGCTGTTGGCTTGACAATGGCACGGAATTTGCTGTGCAATAAATTGCTGTTATTACAACAGTCCTAAACTCAACCTGCACAAAAACAAAAAAGTATCTTTTTTTTCTCCCCCTAGAGAACGAAATGAACCGAATTTAATGAGTGAAAGTGTCCTTAAAATGATCACTTGTGCACTGACTGTGGTGGACTGAGCAGAGGTCTAATCAGCCTGGATAATTAAAAACACCTGTGCAGGGCCTTTAATTAGCATACAGCACACTGTGTAGAGGCTATATTGTTTGATTAGATTGTTCACCCATGCTTGAGAATTGCAGCAAAGCATGTCCTATCAAAAAGGGCTTTAAAAAATATTAATAATTTATAATTGTATTAATTAAGGATTTATATATGAAATATATGTCATTTATGAAATGTTTCTGTTTGCTCTAATTTTTCAAATTTCTACACTTGCGCTGTGCCCTTGCCCTTGTCCCAGACAAAAATTCATACCTAACAGATAACATAGGGGGGGAAATGTGCTATTAGGGCATCTTTGTTTTAAAATATATTTCTATAAAAATGCTGGCCCTTTAAATTTGTGTCCCAGATTCCCATTAAATTTTTGCAAAAACATGATTTAATCAGGCATAAAAACAGTCAGCTATAAGCCTAAGCTCCATTGTCTCATTTCTTGGTTTAAAAAAAAGGAGGGAACACTGCTCAAACACTGGTAAACTGATAAACTAATTAAATAATATTGGTATCAGATGTGTCTCAACCATAACATGTCAACTCTGCAGCCCTTCTAAATCAAATTAGAATAAATAAGATTTGTGGCTTAAAAGTGTGTGTTTTGATTTGTAATAAGAGAACTCTGAGCAACTTTAAAAAATAAAAAGGCCGCTCACTGTGCAGTGCAATGGAAAAGTGTAACATTTTGTTAACTCGAGCCATCAACTCTTAGCTGACAACTAGATTTACTTAAAAAGAGGTTGGCCTGTTACAAGGTTTAGTAGACAAGAGTTTGAGCTCTTATTTTTGCCAGCATAATTAAAGAATAAAAATCAAAACCCTTCAAAATACTGTTTTGTCCCAGTTCTCAAGAATGATCGACTTAATGTGTTGTAAATGTTCCCTGTAGTGTTAATACTTATACACATACTGTCACGGGGAAACTCCATGTCCTTAACTTAGGCGCGCGCGCACACACACACACACACACACACACATACACACAGAGCAGGCCTCTCTCTCTCTCTCCTCCATCTTGCTATTTGGTCAACTATTTTGTCAGACATTGTATTCAAGTGTAGCTACGTGTGGTTTTCAGTTGAGACAAAGAAGACAGTGTGGTTGTGAGAGAAACATTTATCTATTGACTTTAAATTGTGCTTCACCTCTCCGGTGCGGTGCATTTGTCTCCTCTTCTGCCAAGACCAGGAACTGCCAAACCTGGGCTGGAGCAGTCCATCTGTTTAAGTAGAGGGGTTCCTAAAGGGAGAGACCAAGTGTGGTAGAGTAAGAGGGGTGTTAGGGTTTTAGCTATCGAAACACCTGTGTTTTTTTCTAAGCAAACATATTTTAAAATTGTTGTAATTGCATTTATAATTTGTAATATGTTGTATTTGAATATTTCTGTCCCTGTGAATTGTTTGTATGTAATAATTGATTATGGTCTCTTGAGTAGGTGGAGCTCACCTGTATAAAAGCAAGAAGGCTGAGGTGGCTCAGACCAAATGAGAGACTCACACACAGACTGCAGACCCTGCTGGTCCATTGTAGCCAAAAGTGCAGTTTAGTTAGTTTTCCCCCTTATTTTCTTTCTTTATTTTTTAAATACTTTATTGTAAGAATGCAGGGATTAACATTAAATTTACCTTTGCTTACACAATGTTCATACTTAACAACATTCTTAACTAAGAGGAAGAAAGGAGTGAGGAAAAAAGGGTCATGTATTATGTAGAAACACATATAATATCTGCATACATATACATACCCATACATACGAAAAAAGGTTAACTCTTTGAGGTTGAAACCTTTAATGTTATTCAATTGTGGTTCATGTATTTAATCCATTTATCCAAGATACTTGTTTTAAAAAAGACTTCAGAAAAACTAGACGTACTGATTTAACTTTTGTGCTCAAGTAAACCTATGAAAGTAAAGAGTCGTCCTCTGAAGGTTATTTCTACCAGCTGTTTCTGTGTAAAGCTAACTGAACCTCGCCTTTTTTCTGCAGTCGAGCCTCCATCAGGTCATGATTTCTGGGAAGAGACATTGCTGCTGAATTATTAATATGTATTTTAAGCCAAGTGCCATTTAGGCAGACGTGTCTATGGCTGAGAGTTCCGAAATTCAGCAACTCACACCAAAAAAATCTAGATGGATAAATGGCATTACAGGTAGCAGTGGCAGAGGTGGAGCTGAAAATCAGTTCTTTTACACTTTATCACCAGTAAGTAAATTATTTTGTGTCTGCAGATTTTTATAAAAGTCTATAACGGGCATTAGTTTTAATGTACAGTAGCCTCCACCATAGCCTATTTTGTAAAACTGGTATTTTTGCTTTTGTGTTGTTTTATCTGATATTGCATTTTTGACATATTGTCCATAATAATTACTGCTCTAAATGTCTGTGTACCTTTCTGGAAGAGTAGAATCAGGTATGTTAATGAAGACTTGAGACAAATCAGGGCAGGCCAGGAATTAGCCAGAGGCAGGAAACAAACACACACACAAAGACACGTAAGCGATAGAAATGCTCCATGATACCGCGTGAAATGATTCTATGTACTTTATATCTGCTTTAGATTGTCTTTGAGTGTGTGTTACATTTAAAGCCCTTGAAGAGCTCACATAACCCATAATACTTTGTGTCGATTTTTTGCTTTCCATCATTTTTTATGTTTAGGTTTTATTTAGAAGCAAAGTGAAGATGAGGTGTCGGGAGTATACTGTCCCACTAACATGAAGTGTTTTGCAGAAGTTTGATAGTGGATCCAGTTTGCGTCACATATGAAGACTCTAAGGTAAGCAAGGACATGCTGCTCAAGGGTTTTTACGGGGTTTATAAATTGAATAATATTAGGAAAATATGAAATATATGGTCAGTTCATGCTCTCCACAGAATAACAAGTGACAAGTGACTGAGCAAAAAGCTTTTACACAATAGAATTTATTTTTTGAGACACTTTGCCTGCAAGCACAACTAACATTCTGATGTTCTGAGTGAAAACTGGAAGTATGAATCAGCTCCTCACGTGCATGTGCATAAACACGTAGAGGAGTCAGCGATGATATCAGCTCACAACCCTGTTGCATGAATTAAACATCCATCGGCTGATGTGACTCGAGGTCTGACATCATCTGTGAGGTGACTATCGGATGATTCAGCCGTGAGACTACAGAGACTCACCTCATCTTCCTTCCGTTTACTCTCACTCTCTCAAATTACACTGGACCAATACCAATTTCTCTGAGCTCGTAACCTCGAGTTTGTCACGGCCACAAAATATTTGGCAATATGTCCACTCAACTTCATGTGTTCACTTTAATTTGGAACCTTTTTACTCATTTAAGTTTACATTCAGTTATAATTTTGATAGTTTTTATATAATTTAACAACCACTCTTTGACTTTTATTTGATCTATTATTGGTTTTTAGTATTTTTTGTTTCTATGTAGCACACACATGAAGTTCATTTCGTTATGTCATGTCTGGACCAAATGCCAGCAACAATAAGTATAAAGCCATTAGTCTTTTAAGTTTGATGGCTGTTTTGTTTTCCATACAGTTCATATTAAGCTAGTAGCAAACTATCTCTTTATTTGTCATCATTTTAAGCCAAGTCAAACATTATTATAGCCCAATATCACAACATATGTCTTAACATGCTGTACATAAAACAATAGTGAACATTAACAAAATATATAAAAATGTAAAAGTGTGATAAACAACATATAAAACAAAGTATTTGCCAGCCACTGTAGAGTATATATGTTTAAATCAGTCACTCAGTACTGTTGCAGTTTAGTTTGCTGTATATTGACCCTTTTTACAGCAGTTAATTAACATCAATGATGCCATTATTCATGTTAAGATTTACACCTGTGCCTATCCTGCTTTGATGACTCAAATTTTGAGCTAACATTCACTTTTGCTTTGCCTTTTCTCATTTTTGGAATAAATAAAACAGAGTATCTATTTGTATCTGACACCCTGAGTTTAGCAACAAAAAGCAACAAAAAGTCTGTATGACAGAAGCTGTGGTGGATGAATGGGTTAATCCGAGGACTCCTCTGTGGGAAAGTGGGATTTTAGGCCTGACCTGGGAGACTAGTAATTGACTGTACTGTAAAATTCAAAGTTAGTGGTAACTTACCTCTGCTGTGTGGGTGTAAATATCTAATGGGGTTATTTACACCCTGGGTGCAAATTGTTGGCTACAGACACCTGGATGCTTGTGTCTGCATTTCAAGGCTGTATATACCCAAGAGCAAATAGCCACATTGGCTATTCCACCCCAGGTGCAAAAAGTGTATGCCAACAAAATAAAAACCCACAATTTTTTAAATCTAAACCCTCAGCCCTGTGTCTTCTCACTTTGTACCAAACAGGTCTGAAATAATACTTTTCACAATATGAGCTGTCAAACAACAGAAGGCTTTAGCCAAGCAGACTTTGCCTTGTGAAAAACAAAACTACCTGCTTTTACTTATAAATTTACGCAAGTCAACAGGTTACTTCATGGCGGATTCCACAGCTGCATAATAAATAGAAAATGTTAAATGACAATGAGAGGCATGTCAGGGCGTTTTAGTGCTTCCCTCTGCCCCCTTCCTGGCCATCCATTCTAAATACATGTAATACTGTATTTTCTTCCATCCTCTCCAATCTTTCTCCTCCTTTCGTCCAGAAAACAAATCATCCTTCTCACTTAAAATATCCATTCTATCACCTCAACTGTCTACTCTGACTTTTTTTACCATCTGTTTCTACTTGCAGCCTGTACTTAACCTCTATTGTCCTTCATAGAAAAACAGATTCTGGCAGGTTTGTGTGATTCCCAATGCGCTGCTGCGGTGTGACCAGCTATTGACTTTTATTCTGTCTGTGAGAACCCAAATATTTGTGCGCCTCTAGAGCAGGGTTTGATCAAGCTATTGATCATAGTCAAGCCTTCATCTTAGATAATCGTCTTTGGGGATGCGCTCATTTATATGCACGCTCAGATCAGGCAGACAGATCGGCTTGATCAACGTCCCATAGAATATCTGCTGCACATCCAGATTTGGCTACATTTTTTTTTTTTTTTTACATCATCACGCGGCTGCTTTTTCTTGGAGAGCACTTAAATGACCCGAAGCCTGTTCTCAATGCATTCAGCTCAAAACATCCAGCAAAAGACTGATTTTTTTGGCTCCACCACACATTTCAACAAAGCTGCTGTAAGACGAGTGAACTGGTCAGAGCAGTCAGCTCAATCTCAGTTAAATGTCGGGAATGTGAATCCCATACAGGAAGCCGATTGGCGTGAATTTGTCCACCACCACCACCCACAAGGGAACAGCTGGTGTTGATCATAATTTTTAACGCAACCATCATGTCAGCAGCCGGTGATTGGACACAGTTGTTGCTGATTTCATATGTTGTGTTTTTGCAGTGCCAATGTCAAAGGAGGACATTACTGTAGTCTAAAGATATACACGCAGGCTACTGCTGACATCTCAGACGGAGCGTGAAGAGTAAAAGGATCTGGAAGGCTTGTAATGGATTCTAACAATATTCTGGAAATAGACCTTAAAATTGAGTTAAATTAGCTGTAGCATTATGGTCACGTACCAGAAGACAGGACAGGAAATTTGGGACAAGTTCACAACAAGTTGAAGTTGTTAGATTCATACACACACACAAGCACTGTGGTTTCCAATTTTACTCTGAGTGTGTGTGTGTGTGTGTGTGTGTGTGTGTGTGTGTGTGTGTGTGTGTGTGTGCTCTGTCTCTTCTA
>JAJHUR010137547.1:0-20844 GCA_027495735.1 Lutjanus campechanus | reverse complement strand
AAACAATGAAAAAAGACTGAACTTGCCTGGAATTTATACTTTTGTCCCTCACAAGACTATCAATAAAATCCTTGATCTTCAGGTTTCTGTCACTGTGCAGTGCAGAAACATGTCAAAAAAAACAAAAAAAACAGAACCTGATTGGTGTTCATTCATTCATTAATAAACATTAGTAGTCACTGGACAGGTGAAAGAATACAGAATATCAGGTTAGAATTACAAGGTTATTCATTATTTGTCTCTTTTTTTTAGATAACTGTCTTTATTTAATTCCATGCTTTACACCATGATGTTTTATCTACAGTCTTTTAACAACAAAAGTAATAATACCTTGTAACACATACTGTATGTATCCCATCATTTATAAGCATGCAGAACAATTCTAAAAAGAAAATATTAAAGTTAATAGGAACATCATGCATGACACCTTCATACTTACATTGCCATGTACTGTTTAAAACATCCAACACACAAGACAAGAACACATGCAAAGCAAATAAATGAGGGATACAAATGGTAAGAGAAACATGGACTTAAGACAACATTATGCTGCATTGTTGACACTAAAACATAGAAAGTAGAAGCACAGACATAAAACACAGTACATAATTATAAATAAATCAGTCCAAATCAGCAAAACAACAATAAAAGACATGCACACACATACATGAGGGAAGATAGCAATAGATGATAGGAGGACAGAAAGAGAAGTTCAGCACAGACAGACTGAGGACAATAAGGTGCAATTGTGTTTTTGTGCTGACAGAGCTGAGTACTAATTAACCATTTCTTTAAATGAGCTCTAGATGCGTGTGTCCACTTCTCTAATAGTTGCTGGGATGTAGTTTCATTATAGTGCAGCTTTAGCAGAGAATGCAGACTGACTGAATGCAGTTTTTCTGAGTGGGATAATACAGTCCCCCTCTTCCTGCACCGCTTGTGAGCTGATATACAGTTATTCTTGTGTTAACAAACTGTCTGAGTGGAGGACAGGCCGAGCCATATATAATCTTGTACATAAGACAAACGTTCACATATTTCATCATGTTTTCCCCAACTCAGCAAGTTATATTTTTTTAATATTGAGCAACGATGAGAATGTACTGATTTTTTGTCAAGAGTTTTGAGTGTTCATTTATACAATGACTGTAGTGGATTTAGAGCAGTGGTGCCAGCTTGCGACTTGGTTGTTAAACCGTAAATGATATGGGGAAATAACCATAGAATGCATGTGCATCTTAGCTGCCTCTGCATGCACTCTTGAAAGATTAAACTTGAGCCGGTTACAGACCTTTTTCACCTGAGCCTTGACGGAAAGTTTGGAATCGATGAGAACCTCGAGGTGCTTGTATACAGATACGACCTGCAGCCTCTCCCCTGATACAAAAACATCTAGAAATGTTTGTTTTGGTAAAGAACATGCAGTCTGTTTTTGACACATTTAGTTTGAAACAGCATTGCTTTAACTGCTCTAGTTGCAAACAGCATTGGTTAAACCACCCTGTGGTAAAAGCAATGTTTGGCTTTACAGATACAAGCTTTTTGTTTTCTAAATAACCCCCACACACTACATACAACCCAGAACATCTAATAGTAACTTGCTTTATGATTATTTGTCTTGCAAAAAGTGTTTTACTACCACAACAGCAGCAAGGCAACAAATATGACTATTTGGGATACAAAATGGTGCATTCAGTTGCAGTGCAGCCCGAGCAGGTGCTGTGCTAAACTGCAAACCGAATGGGTGAACTGAGAGCGTGTGTTGCTATTTACCCTCAAGTTTAGTAGAGACCTTGAAGTGACACTTAAGTGTTTTTAAAGCTTACATGGAAGGTAGGTGGCTATGAAATAGACCTTAAGGGTTCAATAGAGGCCATATTGCCCGGCAGTCTTTGAGAAAAAAAAAAAAAAAAAACTATTTCACAATGTTGTCGATGTGAAAAGCTGTACACAAGTGAAAGACTTCTGCTCTGAACTGTAATACGGTGAATCAGGACAACACAGCTCTTATTTTGTCGATCCGAGAAACATGTCTCTTGCTTTTGGAAAAAAAAAAAAAATCCATTTAAGGTTTTCAAACCTCGGACAGCGGAATTGATTAATTACTTCACCATCAGTACTGTTGTTACAGTCAACTGACCATGAATTCAAACATATCAATCCTGTAGACTCCATCTCAGAGCAGATATAATGTAATTTATATCATGGAATTAAAACATTAAGATATCCTGTTTCATTACTTTACAGTGAGCTGTTTATATCTACAGGGGGCACAGGTCCTCTTCCATGGAGGCTGCAATTACCCCTTTACTATACACAAGTGCTGGCTTGTGTTGAGTCAGTGTGACAGCAATCCAGCATGGCAGACATTTGCATCTCCATTACAACGGGGCAACTTGCTTGAAGGTGTGTCTTTTAACTGAAGACAAGCTTAGCTCAAGTCAAGCCGTTGTAATGCCGTGAATAAACACTTCATTTCATAAAAATCTTTACAATAAAAATTCTTTGTTATTTAAAGGTTTTTACTATGAAGCGGCAAAATCAGGAGATGTTTCCATCAGCAGTAACATAACAGTTCCAACCCAGCTGAAAGTGAACATGAAATGGTGAAATAAAGCAGATATCTAAAGGTACAGAGACACTGAAGAGAAACTGAGCCTCAAACTACAGAGATTCAGTTAAAAGCAACATTGCTGTTTACTGCAGCTTTCTATTAAAGTAGATAAATAACTTATTGTCAAAGTAATCTGTAACTATTGTTTTTGCATTTGTTTGCTTTTATTTTTGCTTTTACTGTCTTTTAAATGCAATTTCTTTAATGTTTTAATGTTTGTAATTTATCTGCTTACTTTTGAATTTTGCTTTTGTGGTCTTTTAAATTCAATCATTGTTTCCTTAATGTCTTGTATTTAATTTATCTCTCTGGTCCTTGCCTTATAAAAGGACTGAGAGCTGAACACATACTTTTAAAAATGCCTTCTTCTCTGCTCTCCTGCAGACACAAATTGAGCCTCGCAACACATGCTTGTTTCAGAGGGAGAAAGGGGTGGTCGGCACAGATTGCAATGTAAAAGCCCCACACATTGAGCTGCCATTTTTCTACATTAGCCCAGAAAAGATGAAACAAACTGGCCTAGATGCAGCCTTTTGGCGTTTTGCACGAGTTTCTCGCGGCCACTGTGGATCCTCCAACACGTTTGGAAGGGGAGGGTGATGCTAAATGCTGCACACTGGTCCTTTAAACGTAGGCTATTGAAAGTGAAATTATTTAAATAAACCATGGATTATTAAAATGTGATAAATGCATTTTATGTCACGTTTGGGGCCTGGACAAAATGTCTCAGAGGGCTGCCATTGGCCCACGGGCTGCAATTTGAGAAACCTTAATGTTATGTCAGAGTTTTGTTTCTTTTGTTTCTTTTCAGTGGCAGTTCTCTAGCAGCGCCATGGTTTTAAGTTCTCAGCATGTTCAAACAGCTGATCAAATACATTAGAAAATCAACTGATTGTTTATTTAAACTGCACATCATCACAAAAGACAAGCTTTGTTGTCCCACTTTAAACGAGGACGTGAAACTTTTCCTGCAGCTTTCACAGAACTATTTTTGAGCAGTATATGGCTGGGCCCATGTGTGTACATTTCAAGATGTCTGCTGGGCCCATGTGTGTACATTTCAAGATGTCTGCAGTCAAGTGTGTTTCTGTTAACACATTTCGACCTGGCACTGAGTCCGATCACGCACCCCATCCAATCCCTTGGCTGGCTGCAAAGTAAAATGATTCAATACATCCAATAAGCTTTTCTCTTTCTTTTCATTTTCTTTCATTTGAAGCTGGTTGTGTACTGCCATCCTGGGTCACTCAACCCCATTTCAAGTGGCTCTCCTTCAATCTATACCACGAATTTCCTCTGCGGGTTCTCCTTTCAAAAAGTCACAGACCTCGGCATTGCTGCTTCGCAAAAACACAAAAGAGAATAAATCCTTCGCAAAGATAACACAGTTCATTGTGTCAAAGAGGATTATTTACAATAATGCCGCGGTATTGTTAGATCTAGATTGTTGTTTCAAGATATTGCTCTCTCCGTGTCACTGGACAGGATGAATCAACTTTGCAGGAGCTCCTACAAGCCGTTATTTAATTATCACTTGATTCTTTCTTGAGGTTATACAAGTGTGATACATTATTAAAAGAATTACAGAAGACGCAGGAAATCTCTCACATTCCTTGCTCATGAGTTTGAACTATGAACATTAGAGCGAAGGGACAGACAATAAAAGTGGACATTAAAAATGTCATCCTCCACTCTGGCTCCACTGACAAGCATTAGACCAGTAAGCACAAATGTCTGAAGGATAATGCTCACATTAGGGCTTGATTCATTCACTGTCCCTATTCATAGCTCTCTGCATGTGAAACAAAGTGAATATGACCGTGTGTGCATTACATCCTGCTTCACGGAATCCTTTCTACAGGGAGCAAATGCACAGCATAGATCACCAAACAAAAAAGCTTATAGGAAAGGCCCTGATTAGCCTCATGATTATCCTCCATTCAAATCACAGGGATTAGTCCTCCAATACAAATGGCGCTATTAACCTTGGTACATTTGTGAATCATTTCCAGGATGTTAGGCTCTTCGAATATGTTTCTGTGCATAATGCAACAATGGAAAAGTAATGCAGCCATGTGGCAGGGGTTAGCTTGGATATATGTATTGATTTTCTATCTTCTGTTTGGCCAAAGTGTGAGCTGAAGACATGGTCATGCCTGTGATGTTCATCACTGCTCAAAGACAATTATGGAGTGAGAACTTAAGGGTAGCAGAGGGTAATCCTTTTACCAGGCTCCCTCAGGGCTTTCCAGTGGGTTGCTTGATTCAGGATATTGACTTCAACCACTCTTGTCTGGCCCCAAAATTACCTATTGATTTACCCTTTTGACAGTTGTTAGTTGGAAACTTAATCACAGCGACCTACATTGTCATATAAAGTACATTGTTGTTCGGCACTCGCTGCTGGTTCCCCTTTTGTGTCAGTGCTGTAAGTATTACTGCTATCACAAACATGAAAAATCGATACATGCAGTATACCAGCTCAGTTTTGTTTACAGATGCTGAAGCCTTTATGCAAATTTCTCTATATTGATCTCTAGCAAACAGAATGATTATTTTAAAGCAATTTGTAGCAATGCCCTCCAAATAACTTATTGTCTACAAGCATACACCACCTATTTTTTAATGAAGCGTTGGATATTATTGTTGTGGCTCCGAAATTAAATTTCTAAAAGCAGGTGCTGAGCTCAGAGAAACTTAAATGTACTGAAATTCTAAATTCTAAAGTTCTATATTTTTCAACCTGGCCCGATTTTTCCATGTTTTTGTGTCAAAGTTACTAATGGGACACAAGCATTGAAATTGGTCCAATATTGAGGGAGAGCGTTCACTCAGTGAATAAAAGGTAATTGTTAAAATTGTGGAAAGACAAACCAAGGCATGATTTGGAGTGTTTATTTTGTTTGTTTGCGTTTGTATAAAGATGACATTATGATTACAGTTTGACAAAGGGAGTCTGGGCTAGTTTCACAAAGATAAGACTCTGATTATGGCTTAGATGTAACAGTCAGACTTCAGATAGACGTCTAAATCCATTCATCGCACAAAGCAGTTTAGTTAGTGATTATCTTAAGTAGGACAATGGGAAAATGAATTTTGGGTGAATGAACACCTTTTTCAAAATAAACAAAAAACAAAACAAAAAACGGCTGAGTGAGGGACCGCGTCCAGCCGCTCAGCTCCAGCAGAAAATATGTGTTTTTTGGAGGAATTCAACAGTTACAAGGACATTTCACTTGGAAAGCTTAACGAAGAGCGTCACAATACAAAAAAAAAAGATATGATATAGAAAAAAGGTTGCAGTGACAGTAATGTTTTCCTCATTTTTGTTGTTGGGTGCTACTGATCACCTGGTGGCACTGATTGTTACCATGGTAACATGGGCCTTAAGCCTTAAGACTCAACCTGGGGGAAAAGGGGTGTAATTTTTTTTGTCTTACAGTTTGTCAGTATTTATTTTTATGAAATGGTCTAACTGAGCAAAATTAAGCCTCGTCTTACAGTACAGACTAGTCTGCTGAGACCAATAACAGCTGTTTTTGGTTAGACAAATGTTACTCTTTAAAAAAGTCCATCTCTGTAGCGACCCTTTCCATAATGTTGTCAGACACTTAGAATAGCAATCTGAGCCTGTCAGTGGCAAAAAAAAAAAGCACTTGTAGTGGACATACTTTCACAGTGCGCAGTTGCCCAGAGGGATTATGTTGTTGAGTTGAGTTTTTCTTCTGCCGGCTGCAGCACTCTCCCCCTCAGTTCTGAAAAGATTTTTAAAAAATGTTGTCCACATTAGTATCTTAGACACATAGACACTGGAAAAGAGCGTCCAGGTCGAAAAATGCCAATGTTACCTTTCAATATAGTTTTTTTTTTTTCTTTGAACACAGGCAGTCTTACAGTAAATCAGTATGGAGGCATATAAACGTTGACCCAGTGTGACCCAGGATCATGACCATTGTTGTCAAATGTCTTAAGCAAGACTCAAAACCCTGCCAGCTCCCAGCTTGCTCATGCTGACCTTTGACCTCTGAACTCACTGGTGGAGAACAAGGAAAATCTCCTGTGTGTCACCGAGTTTACTTAATCGTTTTCTTCAAAAGGAATATACTGTATGGATTTGCACAAAAATGGTTATAAATCATGAGATGTAAGCTGATGTTAAAAGAAATAATGTCTCTTTAAACACATTATCCATAGAAACAAAGATTAGGGCAAGGGTCAGAGCAGGTCAGCATGTTGCTGGTACAACCACTAAAACCTAAATTGCTTCGTATTGCTCTTCTACAGCCTGCAGCTTCATGTGTACTTGAACACACGCATTCGGTATTTTAAATGCCTGCATGGTGAAGAAAAAACATTGTTTATAGCAAATGATTTATTTTAATGGTGTCAGTGTCACAGAATAATTTGTGAATGTTTTTAAAATCAGACCAATTAATTTAGAAGAAAATTACAACTAAATTAATCAAAAACACTTGTATAGTTTACATGTCCCTGTCTTTAAAATTTTAAACCACTGGGCACATAAATGAAAGAGGAGATGAAAATGAGTAAAATGTTTCAAAAATTTGTCTTACAATGTGTGCATTAAAATTAAAGATAATTTATAGGCCAGGACTATTCAACTAGGAAAATGACTGGGGTTTCATGGGCCACACAAAATACTTCATGGCTGCATATACAGTACTAGCATACTACATATAATCGTATAATGTTAATAGATATATTCCTCTAAGCCCTCAGGAAAACCGTCAGAAAACTAGCCATGATTTCATTCGTTGTGCCTCTTCACATTGCAGTATTTCATCAAACCAATGTATTTGATGCACAATAAACACACCAGTTTATTATATGTTGTGCCTGGAAAAGTCAGTCAATACTTGTCCTTCCATTCGCTTTGGAATTGGTCATTTTCACAAGCAACTTTATGTCTCTTAAGCTTCAAGAGAGACATTTTCAAGCTTGTTGTTACAATCGTGAGTTTTTACTTTTAATTTTTGCAAGACACAAGTGCCTGCCAAAAGTGCACAGCACACCTAGAGCCAGTACTGAGACCCTGTTATGTGCAGAGCTACCTCACACTGAAATAGGTTGTTACCATGCTGCCTAAAAAACAAAAAAGAAGAAAGAAATCAGCTAGCAAGGCAGGTTTAAAAAAACAAGTAAAAACATTTATCCCTTTTAAACAAGTATAGAAATAGTTTTGCTGAGAATGATCTGTCAACAGTCGTCTGACTGGTGTGTGGTATGACTGTGTCTATTTTGTTTTCACTGTCAGGTGGACCTTCCCAGGGATCTTGTTTTGTAGACATTTCTGTTCCATATTCTACTCTAAGAGCTTCCCTTCCCCATGGAAACAGAGTTGTTTGTTCTGTTATTTGTTTGTTTGTTTGTTTCTTTATGTTGTTTCGATAGAAGTTATTATTCATCATGTTGATGTAATATTTTCCGTAAATATGTCTGGACATTAATGCTACTAATATAACATGACTAGACTGTATCCTGTCTTATATTCTATGGGGTGTGGGGGTGTGTAGGAGGGGAAATGGGTGGTGGTGGGGAGTGTTACGTATGGTGTATGTCTTTGTTGTGTTTTATATGTGGCAAGGTCAGATATTTCATGTCACGGCTACCTTGTTCTCCTTTCTGTGTTGTCGCAAAGTCTCAGAGTGACAGAGACAGAGTGTCCCCATAAGAATAGTAAAAGCTGTCAGTCTCTGGCCTATGGTGTGAGGGCAAACAGAGATGCTGTGCTGCTGCCGAAAGAGTGCTGACTAAGATTACGGCATGTGAATAAATTACAAAATAATAAATGTGTATATTTGTCTCTTTCCCCCTGATGGTCTGAATAAATCACTAGATTTGTTGCTAGTTGCTTAATTCATTTACTTAATATTTTGGCAGTAAAAAGAGACCAATGGCTCTGGACCAAACCACTTTGAGGCATAATGAGGAGGAGCACGCAATCTTTGAAAACTTAAAAATGCATTGTTTTGCATCTATAATCAGCACAGGTGCTGTTTTATAACACTGAATCTCATTAATTAATACTGAACAGACACTGGCAAACATCAGTGGTTATTATTTTTTTTATCAAAATTATTGCAGGGGACAATTAAGTAATCCCTGGACATTGGTAGGGACATGTTCCCGCTGTACCTACCCAAATCTACATCCTTGATATGTGGACCCCTGGAAAAATACCCTGACAGCAGATAGTGGGGACCTCTTTTCACAATAACTTAACGCTTGATATCAGACATTCAGCTGCAGCAGAAATTGACATTAGCCAGTAGTAACTGAACAGTTTTGGACAGGCAGCCGGGTGTCTTCCAACACTGTGCTGAGCACAAACACACTGAAATAATTTAAAAGCAATTCATAAGAAAAGTTGTTTATGTTTTATGCTTGTAAAACAGTTGTTTATATTGATTGTTGACTGTTATCACATGCGTCGTATCGACATGTTGTTGTTTGGGGGTTTTGGCAGGGACCTACTACCTCCTCTTGTCAATATTGTGTACCAGTGTACCATACTGCACCGGCCTACTTTCACCCCTGGGTCAAACTCATGTAAGTATTTTTAAAAAAACAGTTAATGCTGATAGAAAATATTTGTGTACTGAAACTAACTCGCTATAAATCTGACACTCTATTTATTATAAAGTGCACTATGTTTACTTTCCACCGTTTTCTGAGAGCAAAATGTACACTCTTTAAAGTAGCTAACCTGAAAAGGGCAAAGGAGTTTTTTTTCAAGCTACATCAAAAAAGGAAGGCAACAGCAGCATGAGACTCAAACAAATCTATGGTGCCAAGTCAGTGGGGGCAGCACTTAAAGCTACTGCCAGTAAGCACTGTTAATTCAGCCTAATGTACATACATCCTCAGACCCACATCCCACCGCTCCACCACAGAGCACCTAATAACATTAAGCTACAGCATATTTACTGGCTATAGCCAGGAAAAGACCTCACGTAAGTACCGACTGACATGGCTGTATTTTAGTATTTCAATAAAAGAGTAATATAAACTATAAAACTGCATTTTATACAAAGAAATCTTAATAGGGGAAAATATACAAATACGAGCACATTCCCACTGACATTAAAACGTCTGTGGAAACTGATGAAAATTGGGTGCTATCAGAGCTCTCTACTTAGCATATTTACTGGATTCTGTTGATAAAAGTAAATGACATTAGCATTCTGTGGATCCCCTACTGATGAACACCTACCACCTGGTTAGACCTTTTTTTTTTAATGCAATTCATCTCTGCGGGAATTTTGTGGAGCTTGATTTTAAATGTTTCTCTGGTTGGTTGTGTTGTGAAGAGCTGTACGACATGTTTGATCAGTCAGTTTAATTGGATTAATCACTAACAGTGGTAAAAAAAAAAAAAAAGGCCTTAACTGGTCTTTGACCACTAGATGTGTGAAGATTACAGGCTCTCAAATACTTAACCAATCAAAGTCTTCAGAGTGATGTGACAGGCCTTTTATCTGCATGAGTGTTTGAATCATTTGATCAGCCAATCTCTCCAAACGAAAAAGAACATTTATGTGTTTGCTGCATTCGACCCTTTGCTGAACACAAACAGTTTTACTTTCATGCAAGTTAGAACAGTGTTTTATTTGAACAAACATTTATTTTTAAAGTGGTTAGTCCATGAGCAGCACTCACTCAGAGGAAGATGTGCTTTTCTGTACAGCTTGTTGTCTGAAGTTAAAGAAAACTTGATCCAAAATGCATTTATAGATTTTGATGTCATAAGCCTTTGAAGTTAAAAATATCATGTATTTTTTGTATATTTAGGCTGTTTTTATTTAGGCTGTTGGCAAGTTGCCATTCTACAGTAGCTGCTAAACAGCGAACTTGTCAATCACACATGAAAGGTGTTGCCCAGGGACGTTAGTGACAAAACAGTTTGTGACTGCTGAAAATCGCCTGTTGGAACCATAAATATAAAGATTTAAGAAACAAAACAAAACAGGAAACGGGACGACAGGGAGGAACTGCGGAATCTGATCCGATGGCAAGATCAGCAACACAACATTTTCTTTTTTAATTCATATTTTTCCTTTTATTTAACACATACATTACGCATTACAGCATATGAGCACAAAAGCAAACAAACAAAACTGTGCATAAAAACAGAAACAAAAGATCCTTGAAAACCTTACAGCTGTCGCGCATCTTATTGCACATCCTTACACACAGTCTGGTAAGGAGATCAAATATGACCTTACTGTATCCCACAATCCCGCTAAACCGCGCCTTAATGTGGCGGCTGCTCTTTCTATCCCTGTTAAATCTATAAACTCTTCCAACCAACTGCTCAAACTAAAACAAGTTGGATTTCTTATCTTCTAATTCATAACAATTTTCAATTTAGTAGCAAGGCAACCCAATGTTACACATCTCATTTTCCTTACATATAACCCATCTATTTTGTCCACGAGTATGCACAGTATAGAACATTTAGAAATTTAACCTTCTATTGTGCTGTTATTGTACCTTTAGGTTTTGGTATTGTGTTTCATCACTAATAAATACATCAAATACTGAAAATCACCTGTCTATATTATGCAGTTCAGTACGACACGATGATACACTAAGACCTCAAAAATTTACTTTAAGTTTAATTAAAACCTTTTTGACAGCATCAGGAAAAACCAAGCCGTCATGAGCTTTGTAAAAGTAGAGCACATGATAAAGATGTTGAATTGGATTTCCTCGGATATCCAGATAAAGCCTGAATCACCATGACATCATCCTAACATTCATGTATGCATGTACTGTACTTCATTATTTCTGTAACTTTCAAAGATCTATAAACATAGTGGTCTAGCTTTTCTCCTGTGCTCATTTTATGTACTGTGTTGCACTGCTATCATCTTTGATAAATCAAATCCAACAGCAAGATCTCACCCCCCTGGCCAGACTTAAGCTGCTACTTTTGGGTAAAATCAAGCCGTCATCTTCTTTAGTCTGTGACCCGACAACCAAATGTTAGCAAAAGCATAAACATGCATCTTAGATGAATAAGATTTATGTACTTTGAAAAAAGACAAACATTTAAATTATTGTAAACAAACCCTGTGATTCATTCTAGTCCATTGTGTTCATAGTATATTTACAGCACAATAGAAGGAATTCTGATCCAGTTTGTAAAATGCAGTTGTGAGCTTCAGTGCTTAATTGTATGTCTGACCTACTGCAACAAACCATTTCAGGGTTTCCTATCTTGTTTGAGATTGAATGAGTCAGAGAAGAATGTAAAGAGCTGATTTAAAAATCTTTTTAGTTATTCAGTCAAATAAAAATGCCAGCTGTTGTCCTTTAAACACCAAGGTAATGACCACTGCTGCACAATGCGTCTCCAAAATTAGCAGAAGCAAGTATCTTGCACAGTGTCCCCAAGACAAATAGAAAATACATTTTCTCTCTCATTTGAGCCATTTCATAAAACGTATGAATGTGAATGTATGAACATTCACTTTGACAGACATTACATGTGGGATTGATGGATGTTAAAACATGCACAGCTTCGCACTCAAAGTGGAAAAAAGGTCACTCTACCCACCACAGCATTAAAGATTTATATTGTTTTCCTGATTTTTTTGCAGCAAGATGCCTCTCAGCGAGTCATGATATGCTCGAATGTATGTTTTCTCTCTCTGCTGGATCTTATGTTTTTTATATCCATTACCGCAGGCATTAGCGGGGTGTTTGCACTCTGCACTGAAGCTTGGTGGTGTAATAAACTGTTAATTTTTCACTCTATCTGACAGAATACCATTAAGCTCAGCTATAAAGGAGAGATGGCAAATAAAAGCTCTGCATTCTTATAATAATTTGCCGCACAAGTTTGGTAATAATAATAATTATACCACTGGGAGGCAAAGTCGAGCACACATTTCTCTGTTGATACTGCAGTGCACGGCTGTGATGGTGCTGTATTTGCATGGCATGCACGCTGTGTGAGGAGATGGTGAGAGACTGTGATATGGGAGCAATATCAGCCTCTCTGTTCTGCGTAAATTCTGAAAATTATATTAAGAGGAGATGTAAAATGTAATATTAATACATTTTTATGTGAGTATTTTCATTCAATATGAAGCTTTTTGTGGTTTTGAAATACTAAATTCAGCCCTAAGAAGAAATGTTAGTTTCTGGATGACTCACTTTTTCACATTTACTCTGGAAACAGACAGAGGCTGCTCCTGCCAGCCTGGGAGGTACAGACTGGAATGAAAAGCTAGTTTGGAGATGATATCTGTCCATCTCCAACCATGGAGATTACAGCCATGACAGCTGTTGTGCCGAACGGCTTACAGCTTACAGAAGTACCTGCGAAGAGATGGCCGCGATAAAATAAATTACCTGTGTGATGGCTGACGGCTTAAGAACACTGCCTCATCTCATTTTTTTTTTTCCTCACTAACAGAACCGTTATCTGATTTTTCTTGGGCTAAATTGATAGAGATTCTTAACTAAATGGGTTTCTCATTTCACTCTTAATAAGATGATGTGTGTCTCTAATGTTCAGTCTAAATGTTCCTCAGTCATGTAACTGATCCTCCAAGTTACACCAAAAACAGGTCAGAACAACTGAAAAAAATATATATCTAATTACGATTATTTTAATACTACAGTTACGATATGATTTGCAATATTAGGGTGAATGATCATTTTTAGATTATTATTCTAACTTTAATTGTAAAACATGTCAAAAAATGATGCCATGATATCTGCACGGATCTGTACCAAAAGACATTTTCTTAAAGGAGAAATATGTACTGTAATAAATCAAGGAACTCACTTGACCAACCTAGCGAGTAGCAAAAAAGAATTAAACTAATCAATTATGATTAAAGTAATTGTAAAAATGGCAGAAATGTTGTTTTCAGCCTCTCAAATGTGGAGATTTCCAGCGTTTTTCTGTTTATTATCAAATTAAACAGAGTATCTTTGGTTGTGGACGGACAAAAAAAACAAAAAAGACATTTAATTAAACATGACAAATAACTTTAGTCTTTGTTGTTATTTGATAACCACTACTAAATAAAACCATTTGTATCGGGGCAAGTAAAAACTGATTTTTTGAAACAGATTTCTGATCCACTTGCCCAACCAGACAAGTGGAAAAAAAAGGATAAACCATTAACGTTTAAAGCTGTATTTATTGTTATGAATCACAAAATGACCATATGTCATCAGACATAAAGGAAACATGTTTATTTGAAATACTCGCTTCTCTGACAACACAACAGCTACGGTGTCCCCCTTTGAAATTTCTATTCCATACCTTGTGTTATCGTTTACTACTTTCACATTACAGTTCAAATTATTGCTGAATGTTCGTTTGAATGTGTAAATGTCTGTTTATGAGTCCTAAGAAATCATTAGTAATCCTTCAGAATGATTTAGAATCCTTTAGAGTGCACATTTTCAGAGCTTGTGTTTTCAGGTTAATGGGCTTAACTTTACATTGACAGACAGTTATTAACAGCTGATCAACTTAGAGTGTAGGACTTGTCATTGTAGTAGCCTGGGGGGCTATGGTGACCTCAACTCGCATTTTTGGACTGCTGCACAATTGTTTACATGCACATTTGCTACATCTGCTCCTTTAATACAAAATGGTGTTAACACACATTTCTCCTTTGACAAATATAGCACCTCCTGCAATTTGTAAACTGCAGTCGGCCATATTGCAATTTTGCAAAAAATTCAGTCCTTACCCTGATTTTTCATGTTCTCATGTTAAATTGTTTAGCCTGTGCTCAAGGCTGCCCTGTGGCTATAACAAAAGACAAAAGGCCAAATTCTTGGCTGGGCGTCCTGATTTCTGATGTGACCATGTGGTTGTGGCAGTGCAGCGTATTCTGCTCCATTCCTCTCTTTGCACACTCAGCCTGTGGAGCTGAGGTTTAAAGGAAAGGCCTTATCAGTGTCCTCCAGGTCCTACACCTCCACTGGAGTCGCTATCCTCGGGGGTTAAGGCAGGAGGGGTGGGGGGAATGAAGTCTGGCAGAAGAGGAAGACAAAGCAGACAAAGAAGTGCAACGAAAGAGAAATAGCTAAAGAAGAAAAGGGAGCAAAGAGAAACAAGGTGTTGAGAGAAAACAGACACGAGCAAGAGCAAGCAGAAAAGTGTTGATTGAGGGTGTGAGAGGGTTACTGGTTTCATACTCCCGCTGTGACACCTTCCTTTCTCAATGGCAAAGCTATCACTTCATCACCACCATCTCCTTCACCATGGGAGGATTAGAAGAGTCATAATAACCTGTACTTTATAACTGTAATTCATGAGATTCTGCAGAAGACGGCTGCCAGTGGAAACAGAAGGTTGGCACCCAGTGAAGAATGGCCGAGCCAGTGTCTAACAGTTTGTTAAAGCTCAGTGAAAAATTGGTTTAATTGTGTGGCCGATCAATGAAAGTCATTCTGTTTCCTTCTAGATTTAGAGCAGCTCCTTCTGTTCGGAGTTGTCATGTGCTGGTTGAGGTGATTTTTCAGCCTTGTGTCAAAAAATTCTGCTCAAACATGTCGTACTTGCTCCAAAATTCAGATTGAATGAAAAGAGCCGAGCAGTGAGATCACTGGGGAGGTGCCCAGTGCACCAGTGGTCAGCTCAGCTCATCCAAATTGCTGTATATTGCTGCAAAATGAATGGCTATTTGTAAATATTAACACTAATTAAATGGAAAGAGTTTAACCGAATGGCAGAACCACTTTATTACAGTTCAGCTGTCAACAAAGAGATCAAAAAGATCAAATTGAGAGCAGTTTAGGCAGTGAGAGGCCTCTTTTTCCAGTTGTTCTCTATGGGCAGTGAGTATTTTGTAAGTTGAGTTAAAAAGAATAGCATCTTTATTTTGAAATTCCCACGGCACGTCTGTGTCACAAATGTCTGGAAAAGATCACTCATAAAATCGTTGAATCATAATTTTGTTGCTTTTTGTGAACTGACATAAGTGTAACTAAATGTGTTTATAATGGTATATGATATCTGATTTTCATTTATTTAACCATTTAAGTTATTAAGCTAACATTAAGCTAACAGTAGCGAACTGTCTAGTTACACAAAAGTTGATCACTTCTACCTAACCACAGAAATGGTGCAGATCTCCACAGTAAAATCACAGCTGGGCCGGGGACAGGTGATTCGGTGGTTGCCTAGCAGCAATGACAATAAAAAACATACCACACTGCTCTTTTTATTTAAACAACAGCTTCAACAAAAAAGGCACTGCAGTATGCCTCACATTTTGCAACCTGCCAGACGCGCTCCGTCTGATCGGGGCCCAAAAAAGTGAGGCTGCATCAAAATACGGTAGTTCCATCATAGCTACAAGGGTTTCTATATAGAACAGCCACTTTGCATTAACAATGACCCATCATACAGAAAGAAATCCATCACAGAAGAGGTAGAGAAAGCAATTTCTCCACTGACAGACGCCTATAGACACATCACCATGCAGCACAAATCATGTTGCATTTTGAGTAAAGGGATGACTTTTTTTTTCTCCCTAAAACCCTTTGTTACACTGCTGCTTTCTCTGTTTGCACATATAACACTTTGCTGAAAAGTAGGACATTACAGGACACGGCAGCTTGATGGAAAGTGGTTTCACCTAAAAAAAAAAAAAAAAAAAAGAATGCAGTGGAAACCTCTTATCACATCCAGTTCAAATTAATTCAAATTCACTATAAGCAGATAATTATTATAACCATTTTGTCTGTCCTCCTTATTTCTCATGTACTGTTTCAAAACACAGTACAGCTGTTTCAAATGTTGCCTCAGCTCCTGTTGCAGTTTCTTAAACACGATGTTCTCTTCCTTTTTAAATCACTCAAACCCGCCTATGGACACTGAAATTGTCCTCTCCCAGGCTCACTGCCAATTCCTCTGCCTTCTCCCTCACCAACGGCCCGCTCAAGGGGGCATTACGTGACCGGGCGTGCACATTTATTTTCTGTCTCCATCACTACGAGCTGTTTCTCGTTGTTTGAGTAGACTACACAGGGTAGCCCGAGGAACCCAGAGTTTCGCTGCAGCATCTCGTTGGCTCATTTTTGGCAGTTTGTCATGAGCTTCGAGGAGACTACGCTTTTCATTGAGAGAAAATTATGTTTTTCCTGTCATGATTTTAATGTGTACGCACCAAACAAATGCAGCAGCAGAAGCAGACGGGTTACCATGAGGCATGAGAGTAAAGTTTAAAAAATAGAATTAGCCTACCGTAGTTTTAAAAATTTTCCATGCTGTCATGTTTGAAAATGCCTAAAAAGAACACTGTAAGCGGACCACTTGAAATTCAGGATGTCTCATTCCTGGGACACAAAAATATGTTGTTTGAGACAATTGTTTGTAAGAGAAACTTACAAAAATGTTGGAGCAAATTTCCCAAAACAGGTTATTTGCATGAAATGACCACACATTGAGAATCTTACTTTCAGGTCTGCAAAAATATTAATGCAGATACTCAGAGCGAGGTATGTAGCATTTGGCCTTGTGCATTAATGGTCACAGTGTAGTGTTATTTGAGGTTGTTTTGTCATAAAATCTGTGCCAGAAAAGTTGCACGTGCTAATTGAGTTGAACTGAAAATCATTTGGCTGAAGCTTGCAGTGGAGCAGAGGTTAAAAGATCAGTTCCTGCAGAAGTGGTACTATGAACTCCAGAGTAAGTCATCATGTGATCTGTACTGTGAATTCAAAGAGGACTGTAAGGTTGAAAAGTATCTACTCTGAAAACAGGAGCTATGCTCTGGCTATTTGTTACTTTTAAGTCTCCAATAGAAGAATCCCAAACATAGGAAGATACAAAAGGTCTGGAAAGAGATAAAAGGTTTCGTACTTTATGTGATAAATTGTTGGGGGATGAATATCGTGTTTTACTTGAATGTGAAAATACAAGATGTACTTGCCAAAACACTTTGTTATTATTACCGCAGACAGATTAATCAATAGCAGGTAAATTAGGTGTCTTTTTGAACAATGACCTGCCTCTATTTAATTGACCTAATTTGTGATATGGATCTATTTTGGTTGTTTACCGATGTAGTGTTGCTTTATTTTGTTTGTACTCCATAACACAATGTGTGGTCTAGAGTAAATAAAATCTGAATCCACATTAGTCCTTCTCAGTACATGTGTTCTTTCATAGATCAACTTGTGCAGTGTCCGAAAGTGTTCATGTTAGTTAGTTATTTAAGATCACAGTTGTTAATCTTATAGTTACAATTTCTATAATTGTGTGCAACCTGTTTGGGGACAGTTGCAGGACTCAGGAAAAAAGTGAATTTTGAGCCCCGTTACTTGATGACTATAGAAGTACTGGATAGGATTTGGACAGGAAGGATTCTGTCCCACACTTTTTGATCCATATAAGTAGATTATCATTGAAACAGTAACCACTATACAGTAATCAGTTTCCACAACATATTAGGAAATATGCTTATTCACTTCCTAGAAAATTTAAAAATATAAGAACATTGGACTGCATTTAGGGTAAACATGAAGCGACAGCCACCAGCCAGACAACCAGTGGTGATGGCAGAAAGTTACTGATCTCAGCCAAGAAATAGTGCAGCACATAATGTGCCGGAAAACTGCCATTTTTACACTCTGTTTTGGTTCAGATTCTGGTACTGGACAGAGCCAGGCAAGCTGTTTCACTCTGATCTCAGTCTTTGTGCTAAGCTAAGCTAAGAAGCTGCTGGCTGTGGCTTCACACCGTACAGACATGACTGGTATCAGTAGTCTCATCTATCTCTCCACCAGAAAGCGAAGAAATGTGTTTCACAAAATGTGGAAGTATTCCTCTAAGAATACTTTGATAAGCTCCAGAGCAGAAATGGCTGGAAACTGAGGAGACCTACATGCCAACCGCAGCGATATGACAGTTATAACGTGGTGAGGCAGGAACAGTAGAACGCCCTGCAGGCTTTAGACTGAATCAAAGGTAATATGGGTCACTGTTGGTGCATTCTAATTTAGACATCTCTCCAGGGGCAGATTACCTAGCACAACACACTCCCAGAAAGGCAACACACGTTCCTTCAAGTCAGACCTAAAAATACAAGTGGCTCCATCATTTGAGGGAGGTCAAGCCATCTGTGTAGTGCTGGAGAGAGAGAGAGAGAGAGAGAGAGAGAGAAAACGAGAATAGTATGAAGGTCAGTCGGCTGAATGAAATTAAAAGTACATATTTTATTTTGAAGGGTATTTCTCTGTGATATCGTATTATGCTGAAAAAATTTTGAAATTTAATTAAATGTTTGCGCTGTTTTTTCAATTATCTGTTCAGTGTATTGATATGCAGTCTCGCTGCATGACACACACTTAAAAGAGCACTCTCACAATTTAAGATTTAGTATTAGCCTCCACAAAGTTGGGGTATTTTCAAGACCAGATTGAGATTTTTAGTCACTAATATGGGTCAAAATCCAAAAACACTGGATCCTACACTTCAGATGATGCAATTTCAAGTAAACAATCAATCGAAGAGGGAACTACAACAAAATCTCATTTTACAATCTTGCTGTAAATGATAAATACATCATCTTGTGTCCTTGTATCTGACCAAGTAATTTCATTGGACAAGAGGAATTTTAAGAGTGGCTGCTGTGACACGACGTTTCCATGAGAGCAGCATGCATACGTGCCTCAGAGATCTGCTTTACAAATTCGAAAAATAGGCTAGTCTTTTATTCAAATTTGAAGGTTTATGAAATTAAGGTCCAAGGTTTATGTGGCCCATTTATACAGAAATTGGTCATAAAGTGTCCAGTTTGGTATTAAGAGTTTCTATTATTTAGCCTGTTCATCCACATCCTTGGATAACTGCTAACTGCCTTGATAGCTGATAAGACAGACTGAAACAGCAGAGTGAATGAAAGGGAAATGATAAAAGCAAAATAAAAAAGAAGAAAATGAACACTCAGAGCTTATTGACCTGACCTAACCTAACGCCAGCTCCCTCATGATCATCCTGTCTGTGTTTATTTTAGATTAACCGCAGTCTGTAGATGTTAACTTCGCTATATTACACAAACTCTGTGAAAAGGTTTGTTTCACAGCGCTGTGTTGGGTCCAAAAACTGACGACAAAATCAGAGACAAAAGAAAGCTCATTGTGTTGTCTTGCTTGTGACTCACACAAACCAGTGCCGTATGTGCGCCGCAGGTGTAGACGGTAGAAAGATCTTCTTTTTAAACGGTTTGATTTGGTTCTCAAAAATTTGAGATTTAGCTGTTAAGAACACCAAGCTGAGGACAGTCTTGAGGCAGTTTTATGGATCTATCCGGGCAGCTTTAATGTGTTAACATGTAGACCTACACAACATAACTAAAGCTAGTGTGCAGGAAACTGTTTATGTGTTGCTTGGCGGCAATCCAGTCCCAGTCCAGCAGCGGAACTATTTGTTTTGGCGGTAGTGTGACCAGGTGTCCCAATTTATGTGAGACTGCACACAGCATTTTTATGCCTTGACCCACATCCCACATACTGTATTGAGACAATGTCCCACATTTTGATTGGCTTCAGTTTTCAAAAGTCAAACCACAGCAGGACAGACACTGTGGACAAAGAAGAGAAGAGTGTCATCACAGTGCTGCTGTTTGATGTCAATGAAACTGCGTACATGTCGTCCAAGTGCGAGGTAACGGTCACCATGTTTGCTACACAAGGCCAAATGGGGAAAATTGTAAGTGACCACAAAATGACAAGTTATTCAGATTTAGGTGGAACATGATGCTAACTACCACAAAGAAAAGAAAATGCAGCAAAAACAGACTGGGAAACTACTTATCGACTGTCTATTGTGTGCTACTGAATCAACTTGAGGGCAAAGCATAGAGCTGTTAAAAGCCTAGTTGGCGAAGCAAAATAAATGATTAAATAAATTAATGAATTATAATCTGTTGTCGCTTATTCATGTTTCAGTTTACCTGTTGGGGGAAATATAACATTATTTTATGATTACCCTGTTTCTAGTAGTTGATTTATTTTACTTTTCCCTTTTATTTTCGTGTTTAGTCACAAACTACTTTAATCTGCTCACCTTGCTTTCCACCTTTTTCCTTCTTTTCCTTACTCACACATCCACACCCCTGCTTACTATACTGCACGTACACACACACACACACAGGGGCTCGGCCCGCCCGCCTCCCTCTGTTTCTCCCTTTGTGTGTCTGCTCTGTTAACTTTCTTCTTCAGCA
>JAJHUR010137546.1:5730-28698 GCA_027495735.1 Lutjanus campechanus | reverse complement strand
ACTGTGTGTGTGTGTGTGTGTGTGTGTGTGTGTGTGTGTGTGTGTGTGTGGTGCATTATGATGTGCAAAGTACAACAAAAGACTGTTGAGCAGCTGAAGTTGTATATCAAGCAAGAAAAAGAAACCATTTCACTTTTAAAATTTCAACAATCAGAAATTTTTATTGCAGAATGAGTATATATTTAGAAAAAAATAATTAAGTTAATCAGTTTGAACATGAAATATCTTGTCTTTGTATTGTATTCGATTGATTATAGGCGGAAAAGGATTTGAAAATCATTGAATTATGTTTGCATTGAAGTTTCATCATTCATTTTATTTGGGTTGTATCATAAGTGTTTGTCTTAAAATTTTCATTGTTGCCCCAGATTGGTGCAGATGTTCCTGCCGTAGGAACATTTCCTGCATAACAGCAGCATGTCCGATTTCCTCAAGCACGTTTATGATGGAACGACCTTTTAATCTGATGAGGATTACCATTTTTCATTCCTCCTGTGTGCATGATGCAAACGAGCTTCCTTTTAGGGAAATTTTATGGGTGCTGAAATTCTCTCTCCTCACCGGTAAAGGGAGGACTTGAGGTCACTGGTTATTAGGATTAGGTTTTGTCTGTAAATAAATCATCGGCACGCAGAAGAAACATGCATTCAGGTTCCAGATTACATGCTTCTATCTTCAGCTCTCTGTGCATTTGTGGGCTGAGGATATTTTGTCTTATCCAACACGCCCACAGTCCATTTTTTTTGATCAAACAGAATCAATTTTTATTAGGACCCAGCCAGAAATACATGATAAATAGCTCAAGATGAAACAAAGGAACCACTTTTCATCATGACATGAGGCACAGATACACTGAAACACTGTACTACTGTTTTATAGTCATATGATAGCTAAGAATCACATCAGAAGTTAAAGGGATAGTTTGGATGGTTTGGATCAGTTTAAGTGTACGCTATATTTAGAATATTTTCACTGCTTTCCCTTGCCATCACACAGCCTTTTCTGATGTGAAACTGATGTTATATAAGCCAAGAATCACTCTCCACACCCACCAGACTCAATTGGTAAAATCGGTCATGAGGCAGCGATAGCTCAGCAACTCCTGTTTCCCATCAGAAAAGGCTGTCTGACAGCAAAGGAAAGTAGTAAAATTATTCTACATATAGCGTATACTTAAACTGATGTTGATTTCTTTAGACAGACCATTTTTAAGTAGCTAAAATATGTTTTGGTGCTGACCTTGTCCACAGCAGTGTATGGTTTAGTTTCTTCACACAACACCACTTCAAATAATCCAAACTATCCCTTTAAAGCACATGGTGCTTTTGTAATATTGTCAGTTTTATCCAAGCAGAACAGTGAAAATAAATCTTACAGACTAACTAGTGCAACTGTAGCTTGAAGTCGATCAGACCACCTCCAGAGGGTCTCTGTCGGCCTTCGACACCACCACTTTTACAGAAAGACGCACAGACAGCCTCTCCTTAAAAACAGCCAGAAAACCCCGCTCACTGTTGCTATGGTCACTGAGGATGACGCTGGTTCCCTTTGCCACAGCGTCCAGCACTTCATGATGGGACATCTCACCTGAACGACGGATATAGTAAGTATATCTTCAGGCAAACAGTATCTGATATATCAGATTGTTCAGAATAGAAACTAAATTTGTTTTTGCTTAAAATGTTTACCTGTGATGTAGAGGTCTGCCTTGACTCCACTCAGCACTGAGGCTCCAGATCCAGCACACACAGCCACAGTATGTACAGACGACTCTGGAAAATATCAGAATAATAATTTACTGACACTCACATTTACATCTCAGGACCGATTCAATAAACATGAAAGTTTGATAGCAATGCATGAGATGAATTTCACAACAAAAATTTGTCTGAAAGATGTTAAACCCGATTATGGACAAAGAATAAAAAGTATCTGTCTGCTTCTGTTGTTCAACTTAATTTTAGTTGCACCAGAGCTGTTTAAACTGCATTCACACCTGATATTAAAATGCAATCTGTATCTGGACAAGTTATCCAGATAAGGAAAAATGCAACTTAATGCAAGGCATCTTGATTGGAATGTGATCGGATCTACATGACCACATCTGGCGGTAGTCCGGCTCGCGGTGTGTTGGGTGAGAGGAGATCATTAATTATCTGGATATCATATCAGGACACAGATCCCATTTTAATAAAATGAGTAAATGAGACTTTTAATGAGTTTAGTCTTCACGTTTAGGGCACATTTAGGGCTTGTGTTTCAACAACAGAGGAAGCTGCCCATGATTTCCCTCCTCTCTGATTCAATTTGTGCTAATTTGTGAAACCAGCAGATTTGTTTTCAGCTTTGTATAAAAACTGCAGACCATTCAGGACATCTACTGGGCTAATGAGTAAGCGTTCATACCCTTTACATTGTTAACATGTTGATTTTAATCACAATACCAGTGCAATAGAATGCTGTTTGTACAAAGGTTCATTACCAAGCGTCTGCCCGACTCCCAGAGCCAAACGGAGGTGACTCAAACCCAAGTGGGACTTCATTTTCTGGATGGCTGTTGCCACGGTTATGGGCTCGTCCAAAACACTAAGTCGTCCTTGGCCATGGCCCGGGATAGGAGGCTGCAGGGAGGAAAAGGTGAAAAGTTAGTTTAAAAAAAGTTAAGTATATAACTATCCAAACTGCTTTGTGAAACACAAATGGCAACTTTTAAAAGGGATCTATAAAGGGTTTCATTTCCATGTTAAAGAAATGTATTTTCTGAAATAATGAATGTCATAATTGGTTTCCAGTTATTTTCATCATCTGACAGTGATGTGTTCGTACTGTACCTTTTCCAGCTTCAGGATGGTGAGGGACAGGCTGGGAAAGGGATTGTGTTGTAACACGGTCTGGACACTGGGGGTCAGCGCTGAGTCACAGCAGGTCACGCTGACATGGATCCCACTGCTGTCCGGCCTGTTGTGAGGGCAAATAAACCATTATTCACCCATGCAAAGGACCTTGGTGATGACTGGTGATTAAAACTATTACCTATAAATTCTGCACACCTAACATTACTGACAATGGGGTCAGTTTCTCTGCATTTCAGTAGTCAGTAATCAATCAGAGTGCATCATTTTTAGCCTTCACTTTGTTGTCAAAGTAATGTTGTGGTACTGAAGTCGAGTCTGTGCGTCAGGATACCGAAATGCATTGCATTCACAAGCTAAGCGGCAAGAACAATAAAGCAATACTGGATGTTGTGACAGTATCATTGACTGTTTCTTCATTAAAACTGACATTCAAATCTTGCACAAAAACACGGGTTTTCACAACTTTGAGATAAATGCTGTGTTGGATTGACTGTGAAAGCTTCACCTGAAAGTTTCATGCTGTACTGAATGAAAGGAAAATTACAGTAAAAGGTGCTGAATGAAAGGAAATCATGTAAAACTCATTGTGTGTTTTGGAACTGGTCTGCAGTTCTGTCAAATATATGGAACTTGTAGTTAAAAGGCCCGAGCACACATCATTATTTGAAGTCAAGATATTAAAGGGTAACTTTGGTATTTTCAACCTGAACCCTGTTTTCCTGTGGGGTTTTTTCTCTCTAAATGACTAATGGGGACAACAAGTTTTGAAACTGGTCCAGTATTTAGGGAGACCGCTGCAGCCGCCAGTCGTGAAACAGGCTGCAATGTAATTCCTACGGGCAACAGCGCACCGTGTTTATTTTTGCCACTGACAGGCTCCGATTGTTGTGCCTGAAAACATTATGGAAATGATCCCTACAGAGGCAGACCTTTTTAACAGTAAAATCCTTTTTGTTGAACCAGACAAAACTGATTTATCGTTTTTGCCAAACTAACCAGAGTCCATTTATAGAAGCAATAATTTTTATCATCGTTCACTTCATCACTTCATTCAAACTTGACATAAACAAACATTTGTCATTTGTCTGACATTTTATGATCAAACAACTAATCGATTAATCGAGAAATTAATCGAAAGATTCATCGACAATAAAAATAATAGTACGTTTCTGCCCTGGACAAAACAAGCAATTAGAAGGAACCATATTAGGGTTTTAAAAAACATTTTTGACCCTTTTTTTCCTTGACATTTTACAGATGAAACACTTGTAAAATCTCTAACAGGTTATTTAATGACAAAAATAGCATCTCTAAGTCTAACAACATACTACTTATAGGAGAACAACAGCCTGCTGATTGAAAGGACCGTCCTGTTCATCACTGTTCATTCATCACTTCTCAGGCAACAAGAACAACAGAAACCAACTAGTGAAAAGTGGAATGGTTCCTCTTAATTTGTAACATTGTTAGTCTTGCATTTTAGAAACTGAGTGAAGTGAGGGACTGCTGGCAGTGAGGAAGATGGCAGAGAAATAAAATGTTATTTTCTGATCGTTTCACATAGGTTATGTTTTAAGCACAAATAAACACTCCCCACTGCCGCTCAGCCCTGTGGCTAATCAGAGCAACACCTGATACTGTCTGAATGCAGCCCATTTAGAGGCTGATGGCTGCAGAGGTCTTGCTCGTAACCGGATTCAGTTTCAAAAATTGTTGTCCCCATTAGTAATTTAGACACGAAGTCATGGGAAAAAAGGGTCAAGGTTGAAAATTACCGAAGGTACCCTTTAAATATGTATTTATACACACACATCCTTGACTACTACTGCTCTGTGCAAACATTTACAGGACCTGCTGACTGAGTGTTGCAGTGTTGTTCCACTGTCACAAGCCTTCAGTTGCTCCATTATAGTGTTCAGTTCCTCTGAGCTCTTGACTGTGAATTCCAGTTTGTGACTGTGGGCGGCGCCAGTGAGGGCCTGACTTAGCACAGACACCTGACCTCTACCTGAGAGTCAGAGAGAGAGACACCAGAGATGGAAAAAAGATGGAGGAGACTTGGTCAGACTAGTTGACCACTGGGTCAGGTTCATGTGACACAGCATTTTAGCCTGTACCCTCATTAAATTTGCAAGTATTGTAGGTGTGTGTGAGACTCATTTTCCATTCAAAGTGATCTCTTACCAAGTCCCCCGACCAGCCAGTCGTTCACTCCTCCTCTAACACTATCCCACGACGTGTGGGGGGAGAAGATCGCTATTCCAGCCTCCACAGCCCTGATGGCCAATCGCTGCTTCCAGTCTTTCTGAACCAGACGCTTGATTGGTCGAAACAACGGAGGGTGATATGAGATAATGAGGTCACAGCTCATTGCCTCTGCTTCCTCCATGACGGCATCGGTGAGGTCATTGGTCAGCAGGATGGTTCTAATAGGCCGAGATTTGCTGGGTTCCACCAGCAGGCCAACGTTGTCCCACGACTCAGCTAGAGACAGAGGAGCGAGAGTCTCCAACACCTGCAGAACGTCTTTCAGCTCCATCGGGCCTGAACAGTGAGCAGAATCAGAGAGCCAGCGGGAGGAGGAAATGTGGATGGATGGGTGCAGGGGGAGTGAGGTGTGCCGGCTTGTCAGGAAGCTGTGACTGTGAGTCGGAGACGGGAGAGATGGAGGGGTGGATGAAACTGTTGAGGGAGAGGAGAAAAGAGCAGCCTGTGAGGTGAAGCTCCACCTGGTACAAAGTCCTCTGAAGGTGGCTGAAAAAAATGTCAGAGGAAGTTTTCTATAGGAAGTCAGCATCAGTGGAGACCTGTGGACAAAACAAAAAGAATCACAAATGAAGTCCTACCTCAATAACAGGACATGTGGACTATAGAACATCACACACTCTCAAGAGAGGGGGTTGACTGATGTTTTTTCAGACCCAATATATTAGTAATAAAAGAAACCAATCATCAATATTTGGGACTGATACACACTTGCAATAAAATGAAAATCTTGAAATCTACTAGCCCTAAGTCAATTTTTACTTGACCCCATACAAATTCATTTATTAGAGGTCAAGTTAACTGACATGTTTAACCAAGAGCTGCAACATCAATAAAATATCTGAAAATAGTGAAAAATATCAATCTCAGTTTCCAAGGTGATGTCTTTAAATTTCTTATGTTTGTCCACCTAAAACCCTAAGATGTTCACTTTAATGTGATAATAAAGAAAAGATTGAAGTTTCTTTATTTAAAAGAATGAAAACAGAATTTTCTTCCATTTTGTATGAAAAATAACTGAATCATTCATCAAAACAGTTTAACTCTCTGAGTTACCAGATTTACGAGCGCTACATGGCATTTTACTCGCCCCGAGCAAGCGGGGCAGCCTTGTTGTTGAGCCCTGCATAACATGTTTAATTAACATATATCTTTTCAACATGATCTTGCCTTGAAAAGTGGACTGGTTCGTTTTAATTGATTCAGGTTTTTTTGGGAGGAAACTCAAATACTTCATTCAAACTCAGTAAATCACCTGTCTGAGCAGATGTAAACAAACTGAACTTTGTACTGTCAGTCCAATATATAATCTAATGCAGCTTTTTAGCCCTTAAGTCTAATATTTAGTAATACAGTTGTTTCATGTGAGTAAAGTGCTGCACCGCTTTTCAAGTCTTGCTTATGGATCTAACATGACCTGCAGCTGTGAATTGTGACTTAACTGACTGCTGGGAAGCATGCAGCTAACAGCAGAGCTAGCTAGCTAGCTAACATTAGCTACTAGTACACACTGAAATCAACACCGCTGTATTTAAAACCACTGTACCAGCATACCAACATGCGCATGAGTGAGTTTATCATGTTTTCGCTTGCCTTTAAGTTAACGCTCTGTTGTTGAACACATTACTCCCGAAGTGACTGCGCTAACCGGAGTACTTGTGGCAGAATGTCCCTTTCCGGCTTCCGTTTCTTCGTGCAACGGATATGATTGTACTGTTGAAATGTCAGTGAATATCATTGCACTTAGTGTTACAAGTATAAAAGTATGGGGTTTTATTATATTACCATTCGCAGTAAAATTAGTTAAATTGTTCTGTTCAAGTCCAATATCAGCATATTTAACCTTATGGTGGATACAAACTAAAAATTGACTCATAAATGGGACAATTAATCTGTATACCAGTCAGTCAATCTAAAACTATTTGTATAGCACCTTCATACAGATTAGTGCAATTCAAAGTGCTTAACAAATGACTGACAAATCAATAATAAGGTATAACAGGTGTAGACTGCAGTGAAATAAAAACTATGGAGAAGTCAAAGAAGTCAAAATAGAAGACAGATTTTTAAAGTAATACAACAGAGTTGGATAAAACCTCAACTAAAACAAGATTAAAACAGATTAGAAGACTAAACAAATTCAAAACAAATAAAATATATATTCTGGCTATAGTCCATAATTTATGAGACACATCATACACATGAGTATATACAAAAGCAGGATACCATATCAACCATTGTCTTTATCCACCAAACCCACATTTGTGAAGTGTTTATTTCCAATATTTTGTTTGAATATCTTCTCTATTATTTGTTGCCATTTTCATGAGTCACGCTGTGTTGATTTTTATTCTTTGCACATTGGAAAACTGCATTTAAAAATATTAAAAGCCAATGTGAGATATTACACACACTAGTTAAAATAATAAGTACTGGCAGATCTTTAAGACTGATTCATCACACCTACTCAGTGGTAGAAGACCTTTTGAAAGACAATACTCCTTTATATTTGTCTGCCAACCCATTACTGGACAATTTCACAAAGAAATAAGTTTTAAAAAATCAGTTTCCAGTTTGTTTTGATGTTTGCTTTTTAGAGCAGGGTAAAAGATATTGTAGAAACAACATAAAGGCAGGCTATCCTCTCGACCCCTAACTCTCATCAGACTCTTATTTTTTGTGATCTTCATTGCTGTTCAGAGTTCAAATTCTGGTCAACAGACTACAAATGCAGACAGATCATGTTCTTGCTGGAACAGATTAAAATAGTTTAATTCCCTGTTATATGCTCTAGTTTTCAAACAGATGAAGCACAGATTGGCAGTGTAAAAAATCAGTGTTATCAGTTAAAAATGACTGGAGCAAAACTTTATTTTTATAAACAGGGGACACTGGGGGCAATTGTAACACATTCAATCCTCCCCTCAAAAACAAGCTAGAGTAATGACACGTACAGTGCAGAAATGGCTGCTAGATCAGGAGAAATGGCCACCAAGCCACATGGCCCAATGTAAGCACCTTGTTTGTCTGTATTGACAAACCTTTCTGTTATAAAAGAAACATATTTCACTAAATTTAATTTCAGTTCAAATAATTAAAACTAGAATAGTTGCCAGGTCCTCTGCAAAACAGACTTTTGCTTTGAATAAATCCACAAACAAATAAGACAAGAAACTCAACATGTTACGCATTGCTCACTTATAGCTATGTTGATTTAGCTGACCCGGTGGCCTAAGAAATATTATGAGCCCAACAAGTATGATAGCCTAATGTTTGTAACATCAGTGTTAACAAACGTAACATTAATCCCCCCTGACTCCACATCCTCATCTTCAAATGAATTCAGTGACTCTGATTTGTCTAGGGATAAGCCTGTATGAACTTCTGACTCAGATATAGGTAATTTGTCAATAATCCTTGTGGTAAAGCCATTATTTCTGTGGACTTTTCTTTTTTTCATGGCCTTGCTGCCCTGGCATTTGGCCTTCATGCACTAAAAAACTGACAACACCAAAGGCAAAATGGTCTTGTCCCTAAAATTACAAAATTCCAGGCCTGTGTACATGTATATGTTTCTTATATCAAAAAATGACTTGTGTATTTCAAGCAGCCTGTGAAGCCACAAAACCAAAAATGCCCAAAAAAATGTTACAACTTCCCCCAGTTTGCCCCACTATGCCTAACAGTATTACTACAACTTGTTTGCTTAGTAAACATGGACATTTTGCAAGTAGAACTTGAGAGGGTAAATTTAATCAAATGCAGCTGAAGCAGTTTAGTTTGTATTGTAATCAGGGCTGTCACAAATACAAGTTTCCTTATCCCAACGACAGCAGCTGTGTCCTATAGTCAGTTCTTTAAGGTCATAGTGGTAAACATTTTGATAGTCGGCATATCGTAATTAAAAAACACTTGAGTCCCACAAAGCCCCTTCAGATTCAACTCATTTAGTAACAAACATGTTAAACCAGAAGCAATATAGAGACCTATACCCTAGCTGCTGGCCTTACGTAATACTGTTCATATAGTCTATGTTATACAACAAATTCACAGATTAATTTGAACAGGAAAAGACTAGATGACTTTGATGAGCTGTATTAACTCTCGTAGGGCAGGTGGTGCAGCCGTAGATACCCGGGGTGCGTCCGCCACTTCTCAGAAAGATTACCAGGACTTTTGGAATAAATAAATGAAATCCGCACACACAACAAAAACAAAGCGGATGGTTATCAATGTTGGGAGATGATTGCAAAGTCTTAAAACCCGCCCGTTCTCATTAAGTGCACGACGGCAAGCTGCTGGTCAGAGTGGCCACCGAGTCAGAGAGGGACTGAGGGAGAGAGAGATTTTTGTGGATTAATGCAATAAAGGTCGATGCTGGATGTTAGAGGGATCAGGGAAGGATCAGGGTAAAGGCTGGGCAGCAAGCATTACATCATCTGACTCTTGCTTTGGCTTCATCAGCCTCTCTGTGCACTCCAACCCCCAGTTCACATGGGACCTCCCCTCTTCAAAAACACACAGTTAATTTTAGGCCTACATTATAAAAGCCATGTCTATCCTTCTTAATTGACTCTTTCTGTCACATTCACACTCTGACTGCACAAACAAAAGAGCAGCTATCTACAACACAACACTTCTTCATTAAGCATATTGGCGCAGCTCCCCCCCCCCCGCATCTAATCTGTGGAGTGCCGCTGACAGATGTGTGTTTAGTTATTAGGTCTGCGTTTTCAGAAAGAGAACAGCTTCACTTTTGTTAATTGGTACTATAAGCCCTACTGCCCCATCTGTCTGACTATTTGAAGTTCTGTCCAGTTTGTCATTCAATAACATCTGTCTGGCTGATGTGACCCGACGGTGGGGGTACAGTGTCCCCAGCCGTTCAGGTGTTTAATCTCAGTTTTGGCTCAGCTTGACAAAGTGTACTGGAGATAAATAACAGGACAAATTCTGTTCACAGGTCTTTGTATCAGGGGTGGGAAGAGTGTTTTTATTGTTGTGTTGACTGGTAAAGTTTGCATTGACTGCCAGGGTAACACCTTATAATAGGGCTATTAATCATATGTGTAACACTTTATTTGAAAGGGGTGTGAATAAGGTCATGACGCTGTCATAACCATGTAATGACACCTGTGATGAACATGAAGGAGTCTTTATGTTTATGACTGTTGTCATTAAGTATCATTCAGCCATTTTTAATGTTAAGTTGACATTAAAATTTAAAAGACTTCGTATATCTTGCGATATTTTCACACGTGCATCCATTAAGAGATATACGAAGTCTCACGACACATCGACACCGTGTTTGCATGCTACCTGGGAGGCTACAGTTGACATTTTGGCTAAAAACATGGTGTAAATGGTGTCTTTTGTGGTTAAATTTTAATGTTGTGGCTCAGGGACACTTGGATTACACCACACGAGCAGGATGGAGACATTTTGTGTTTGTTTTGTGTTCTTTTTTTTTTTTTTTTTTTACATTTTATCATTTTATGTGGTCACCATTCACTGCCATTGGCTGCAACCCTGTTTTCTGCTGAAACTCCAGGATTGTTTTGTGAACTGAAGATCTTCACCCATCCTCACATCGGTATAGGGGTGAGTACATATTGAGTGGACTATCATTCTGGGGTGGAATATCGCTTTAAAGAAACTGTTCCGCTTTATGTTTTAACATTACATTACTGTTATATGTGGTTGGTTTTGACACTGGCTCTCATGAGACTGTTTTAAATGTATCATGTATATTTTCCTCAACCTCAAGTAAATGGTACATTTTGCACTTTTCATAAAGATGTCATTAAGTTTTATGACATTGCCAAATGATTTTATAACAGTGTCATGAATAATTTCCTGGACTTCAACTAAAGTGGTGCCATTTGGACTTGTCATAAAGAGGTCACTGAATGTTATAAGGCCAGTATGACGACACAACAGAGTGCTACACTGAGTTAATTTACCTGATGGGCAGATAGTGGTTAGTAGTTTACTTTTAGCTAAAGTACGCTAACTGTTATTCGCTGTTAAACCTACTACAAGGAACTTTCATATTTTGTTGATTTTGGAGGCCCCTGTGGACAAAAGTGGTAACATTTCCACCATTATAACCAACAAAACATCAAAAATACAATTATTAAAGAAAAAAGTCCTTCTTCTTCCCTTTATCTGGCTAACGTACTATTCACTGTAACTTTGCCTGGAAAAATGGCTCGTTTCATCTGAATTTAAGGAGAATCCAAACAAGCGGCAGGCATTAAGAATAACTATCCTTAAATAACTGATCTTCGCGGGGATGGTCTCATTAACTTATGTAGGTCCTGTAGAAGCATCAGTATTAAATTGACAGTTTCATAACCAGTTAAAAACTCCTTGTAGAAGCTTTAACTGTAGCTGGCACTAGCTAGCTATTTAGCCTGGTTAGCAATACAGTTAATCTCAGGTTGCCAAGAGCCAAACCTGACAAAGAGGCTGTGTTCGTCAGCCATGTTCACTGATCCCAGTCCGGCCAAAGTCAGCTCACGATCTGCATGGCAGTCTTACGCACACCTCTTCACACAAAGCATCTGCTTAAATGATGCATTACTCATGATGAGTCAGTGAAGGATCATGAATTCCTCTTGCTCGCCAAGTCAAGTCACTATGATTTCATGTGATAAATTCACACTTAATAGACCATCAATTAATGTTAATTCACAGTTACTACTTTATTGACATGCGATCGAGCTAGCTGGATTTGGGTTACATAAAACTTTTTTTCAGATCCTTGTATTTGCTCAGCCTCTCTGAAAGCAGAGCAGCACCTGTTGTCATAAATGTATTAAATCAAACTGGATGTAAATACAGTTACAAAATAACAAAGTAATTTTTATTATATAAATGTTTGCATCTGACGTCCAGTTTGATTTTTTTTTTTTTAGGTACCGCTCTGCATTCAGAGAGGCTGAGTAAATGCATGCGTCTGACATAAACCTTTATGTAAATGGAATCCAGCTAATTTTGTTGCATATGAGTTAAAGTATGAAGTAATGACAAATGAACAATTCTTAACTAATGATCTATTAAATGTGAGCTTTTAAGTCATAGTGACTTGATCACTTGTTAATTGTGAGCAACAGGATTTCATGACACATCCTGCATTAATCCGTGCATTAAATCATCATTAGTCATGCATTAGTCAAGCATTATGTATGTATATGATTTGTATTATTAGTGTAAGTGTTGCCTTAGCTGCTTATGTAAATTTTACCATTCAACACACACACACACACACACACACACACACACACACACACACACACACACACACAAAAGTTTGCACCAAAATTGCCACAGATTTCACCTCCTGTCCTGAGACAAGGACCTGTGAGCAGAATTAGTTTTGTGGTTTATCTCCAGTGTATTGTGCCAAACAGACCCAAAGCTGAGATTAAACACCTGTGCTGAGGGAATTTAGGGATGCTGACGGGGACACTGCACCCCTATGGTCGGGTCACATCAGCCCGAACTGTTGTTGAATGACAAACTGGACTGAAGTTCAAATGGACAGAGACACATCCTGCAATAAATCATCATGAGTCACGCATTAGTTAAGCCTTACTTAAGTATATGATTTGAACCCTTATTATAAAGTGTTGCAGCTGCTGGATCAGATGCTAACTGTGTTTTAAAGTAACTAGCGGTGATTTTCCGTGATTCTCTCTGGGCATATGGTGTTTTTTCAAACAGATCTTTTATAAAAAGCTAATACTCTTAAAGTCTTCCCCACTCTGTACCTCAGTATCCAAATTTCCACGAATGTTTGCAACTTCTACTTAGAATTGCCAAATTCAACTCGTGAACGGCTCTCTAAAAGGCTAAATTCTGGGACATGCGCATCCTTTGCTCTTAATACCTAGAAATCTGTTACGCACGATGTCGTGATGTCGTAGTTTTGAAATGATTTTTTTTATGAGCGGCACTCTTATTAAATCAGAAGCCTGTCCATTTTTGGCCACACAATCTCTTTATCCTGATGTCCTTTCAAAGCCAGGACAGAGAAGTTACTCAATCCTAAACATTTCTACCCAGAGTGCAGCAGCATCGCTGATGTGTCTGGTTTCCAAATCCCTCCTTTGGCACATGAAATACATAGATCATGGCCTTGATGTATTATACAAGCAGCCAGTTTTGTGTTATTATGCAAGTTGATTTATTATGGAAGTCATGCTGAGAATGTGTTCCACATTTGAGTCAGGCAGAGGTTTGGAATAAATGACAATGTGACATAACAGATTTTCTATAACTTGTAAATTGTTGAGCCTCTTTCTGTTACTTTCTGTGGAATTTTAAAGCAGGTTTAGTCTTTAATCACATGACAAAGACAAAAGTCAAATTCCTGTTGCATTTATTAAAACAACACCTGTTGTGCAAAGTTTACATATGCTTAGTTTTATTTTGCATCTGGAAATACCAGGATCTGATTTATGGATGTAGTCCAACATTTCAACATTACAACAAGCCAAGGCCGTACATATACTACACACAGTAGTAGTGTAACTGTTGGTAAATGCTTGATTATAACATTATTTCAGTGATAATGATGCGATACTGTCAGAAAATTAAATAAAGATTAAATATCTTCCATTAGCAATATGCATACATGTCAAAAAAATTCAATCCAATTCAACAAAACAATCCAAAAAGAATTCCTTTATATACAATAAATATAAATATAATCAGAGAAATCAATATAGCTCCATTTGTTTACACACATTAAAAAATGTCTCACTGCATTATGTCTTTGCATAGCTGTAAAATTCCCTCTGAGAGTGATTTGACTTTAAGATGAATGTTAACATGTTTGATCTTAATATGTACAAGTGAATCAAGAGCTTAATAGAAAGACAGCGTCAATACTGATGCATGTCTGTAGAGGTGCAGAGGTGCTTTTCTTGATTGACGGCCTCCTCGGCTGTCATTGATGGGACATCATCCTGACGAACTCTGCAGAGGAGAAGAGAAGTTTAATTAGTTTACTTTGTAGTCTGAGATCCTGCCGATTGAAATTAAACAATGCCACTATTTCACCTGCACCACTGATGGTAAAACTATTTGCTGTGAATCTATTTATTGATGCAGCCAAAAGACGGTTTCATACCTTCAAAGTCTACTGTTCCATCTCCGTTGTCGTCTGCTTCTTTTACTATGGCATCTATCTCTCTTCGGCTCATGTGCTCTCCCATCAGCTTGGTCATAGCGGACCTCAGCTCCTCTGTTGTGATCTCCCCGTCCCCATCCATGTCGAACTAACCGGAGAAACAAGAGAGGAAGAATAAACAAAGTAAGGACACCACAGTGAGGGAGTCGGGGATAAAATCTGATAGGGAAGCAACTGCATTCAACGTTTGACCCTCACCTCTTTAAAGGCGTCTTTGAGCTCCTTCACACCAATCATCCCGGCTGTTTCTGCCAGAAGCTTTGGGGCCATCAGCTCTACGAAATCCTCAAAGTCAACTCTTCCTCCAACTGGAGGGAAAATCAGAAGATCAGATGCAGGAATTACATACATTAGTCTTTAATAGAATTTTTTTTTTTTAAGTTTTGACCAAGTTCTTTGTTTAATCTGTTCTGTATCCAAAAAAAAGACAATTTCTACTGTCAAGAACTATGTTTTCTTCATATATTGTGTTCAGTGGGGACTCACGGTTCATGTTGATGTTCTGGCTCAGCTCGATCAACTCCATCTCTGTGGGCATGTAGCCCATCGTCCTCATCAGATTCCCCAGATCCTTACAGCTGATCAGCCCGTCCTTGTCTTTATCAAACTCATTGAATGCATCACGCAGCTCTGCAGAGGTGTGCAGCAAAACACTCAGTCAACTAGATCATCGGTGAAGATTGTGCAGCAAGAACTGTGTTTAATGGATGAGTGAGCGTCTAAAAACATCTGTAAGGGTTTTGTAGGTCAAAGCAATGAGTTTAATCTGTATTTACTGAAGAAAACATGAGAAGATATTAGAATTTAACACACCATCAATCTCGTCATCAGCCAGTTCTCGTGTCTGCAAAAAGAGGAAAAGTCTGGTTAGGTCTACTTTAGTGTGGACTGTGTGTCCTGTAATGCAAAGTTACAGTAAACATACAGAAAGGAAATGATCTGCTGCACACTCAGCAACATGCATGTTTTATTTACTTCCCATTATAATTAAATAGCACTTTAATAAAGAAATTAAACTGTGCATCATGTGTAGATTATTACTTATACTTTATCATAGCAAAAGTAATCAATAGTAAAGAACAGATGTAGTTCTCTATTTGTGAGTCTGTATCTCTTTCACTGTTTTATTCTGTTGCCTTTTGGATTATAATCCAATCCAATCAATCCAATCAACCATTTATATTAGTTTGCAAACATCAACGCAAACCCATCAAAAGTGTACTCACGATATTTTTCCCTCCTCGCAGGAAGATGCACGCTGCTCCGAAACTCATTTCTGCGGTGGGAAAAACAGAGTTTGATGAGTAACTATAAAAAAGCTCTGAAGTTTAACTTTTCCGACACATGATATGTAGCTGGACGGTGTGTGTCAGAGCCAAAAAATCAGGATTAAGACAGACTGAGTAATCCCTCTGAGGGATTTAACATTGAACAAGTCAGACACAACATTGATGTCTGATCTGTGTGTTTATTTTCGGGCATTGTAAAACCATTTCTTAAAATTATAGTATTATAAATATATTATTTAAGTATGTTATGTATAAGTATTCTGATAGATTTATAATAGGAGAATATTGACATTTTGACATCACTAGTCCTACTACAAAAACACCTGTCCAATTCAATAAAAAAAAAAAACAAGTTTAAAACATTTTCCCCAACAAAATCAATAATTTCAATTTATCTGTCAAACAGAATTGTCAATCACATAATTTTCTTCAAAGGTTATAAACCATTTTGTCTTGAGCTAATTATAATAAATTACAATAAAGTGTAATTTGTGCTCACCTTCATCTGGTGATTTCTTCTCATCAGCCAAACGCATCATACACGACCGCTGCCGCCAAGACTCAGCAATTAGCTGACCTGCTCAGTCCTCAGGGCCCTCTGTCTCCCTGTCTTCTGCTTCTTAGTCTTCCTCTCAGTGTCGGGGTCCGTCCCTCCTCACACAGGACAGCCCTGTCCTCCTCTCAGCGTGTGGTGACCCTGACTGCTCGGCCGGACGGGATGCTGGGAGATGGTATGAAGGGGGGTGTGGCTGCATCCAGGGTTGTACGGAGGCGGGGGAGGAGTCAGAGATGTGACGGCGGGACAGCAGGTTCATGAGCTAAACAGTGTTGACATCATATTGTAAATTACACTGCCATCTGAAGGCGGCTGACAGCAGAAATAGGACACCGTCAGTTCACAGGGGTCAAGTTTCTTGTTTACAGTTTCTGTTCTTTTAATTACACTAGTTTTCCAATTCACTGCAGATTCAACACTTAAAAAGTCAGGAGTTTTATTGCCATATAAAAGAACATTATTGAGTCTGTCAGTTATTTATGTGAATAATTCATTTTAGTCAGATATTTCATAGATATTCAAGTTACACTGATACAAAAACAGGGAAATGCAGCAAATCTTTAAATCTGAGAAGATGGAAGTGAATGTTGGATATGTTTGCCTGAGTGTTGTGTGTTATAGAGATTGTAAGCCAAACTGTGATTTGTGATTTTGGCCTACATTAATAACATTTGACTTGATTTATATTGTCATTATGTGAGCATATTGTAACACATCTAAAAAAAAATTAACTTTCCCAGACTTTTCTCGTTTGCCTACAGCTAACAGCCTTTGGACTGATTTCCACAGGACGTGACATTTATGCAAGCACCCGAGTGCCTTACCTCTCTTCAGCTTCCCTCCAGTGCCAACAGTGTGCAACCGTTCACTTAAAAATGGGTTCAATCTGTGGTTTGACCCAGGCAAAATTGCATTATGAACCACTCAAGGTTTTATGTGATCGCTAGGGACATCCAAATAACGAGGATGCTTGCTCGTGCCTACGGAGTGCGAGCAACAGGACGCTGATTACAATTCACTTGAGAGCCACTGGTGTCATTAATAACAAGGGTTTTCTAAAAATGAAATTCCGCATAATACCTTTAATGAATTCTGAAAAAAAAGACAATTCATTTTCCGTTGATTGACGAATGTATTAATTATTTTAACACAGAAAAAGCACAACGTTTTGGGGAAAAACAAACGTTCCCTGCAGGTCATTAATCATAATATTCAAAAGGTTTTCGAGCCTTTTATTGGACTTTCTGAAAGTCGGTTTTTCTGTTCCTCAGTTGTATTTTCTCTTCGTATCTGCTTATTTTTTGTTTGCATAATTTTGTTGATTTCATATGTTTTCATGTGGTTTTTTATATATTTTTTTATTGCTCACCTGCAGAATCTAAAATTCCTCTGTTTCTTTCAATTTTCTCTCAACCTTCTTCTACAAACCAAATTCCGAAAAAGTTGGGACATTTCAACAAGTAGGTTGAAAAGGACTTACAAATAACTGCATTCTGTTTTTATTTAAGTCAAACAGCATCCCAGTGCTTATTGGAATCTGGCTTGTATCTTACAAAGGCAAATTTGATTCTTGAATGATTCTTCTTAATTAAACATTTTTGCAGAGGATCATACAATATGCAAAAGTTTCTTTTCTGCTGCAGCCAATGTTTCTGTCAATAGTTATATCATGTCAATATTTTTTCTGGATCAGGCCGCTCATGTCAGTTCTTATTAGGTCAACTGAATATACGGCAAAAAATCATTGTGTTAAGAAAGAAAGGAACATTTTTAATATATGATAATATGTTAAACATGGACACACTGTGTCAGGTTTAAACACTCCATGTTCTAGGCTTTATTCCCTCTGTTGAAAAACAGAGACAGTGACACTGCGTAAGAGGCTCATTTGGATCATCTGTCTGTTGTTTTAGCCTGTATTGTTTTCAAAGACATGAAAACAGATTTATGATGCATTAGAGAGCCACAGGCCAATCACAGCTAATATTCCACTGTGTGATAATCGGCATGAGTATTGGTTACATTTGCGTGACAAAAGGGAAAAGGATTATTTTTTTTCAGTGAAATTCCCTAATGACAATGTCCGGGGATTAAAGCCTCTGAGACAATCCCCACTTCCTGCAGCGAGGATGTAAATGCTGAATTAACTGGCTGAGCTGAACCACTTCAGCACCCGCTCTTGATAGCGTGCGTGTCCTCTGCTCTGACCTTTTCCCCTCTGCCTGCCTCCCTGTTATGTAAATTCATCAAAAATCAGTTCGCATAAGAGACATAATCCGCTGGGGCTGCACAGCGGGAGCTAGTAATGATTTTATTATCTTTTTTCCCTCACAGTTTAATGGTTATGCAAGGCCACGCCCACCACGACTGTGAAAAGATGTCTGTGGAGAGGAGGGCAGGAGGGATATGGGTGAGGAAAATATGTTGGAAAACTGGGAGGAGGAGAAGGGAGGGCTGGGGTGTGTGTCTTAATAAGAGATCAAATTAAAAAGAGTTTGATCTTATTTCATCAGTTTGAGTTGGAGCTGAGTTTATTTTAGCTGTTTGATAAAAATGAGTTGTGCTTATTCAAATATTATACTCAAACTTAAACTTAAGTTTTGTTATGAACTCCAAACGGTTTGGCAACCTTTAATAATAATTTAGTTTGAGTTTTAGAAACTAAAAAAAATGTATTTCAAAAATTGTTCATGCTGTGAACTTCATTTGTCATTATTTTGGTGCTTATAATATTATAATTATTTTTGAAGTACAATGTCTGAGTTTCTGAAACTCTAATATTCAAGTTTATCTATAATAAAGTCGGGCTCAAACCTCAAAAATGTATTTTAGTAAGTTGCCTTGAAATTTTGAGTCTTCTCAACTTTTTGACTTAAATTATATTGCATGGATCTAATTTGTTTAAGTAGGGTTTACATATATTGATTGAATGGAAATCCAATTTAATTGATTTCATCCAATGATTTATTTTTCAGAGTGACAAGGCTGAGGATGTAAACACTGTTAAAAAAAAAGTTCAGACAACTCAACACTCAACTTAATAGCAATAGCAATAGATAGCAATAGATTTTTTAAATTTGTGCCAAACTCAAATTTATTAGTTTTGAAATAAAATTGAACAAAAAGTTTTGCCTTCCTGTAATCTTTAGTTGAGATAATTTACTTTTCCTCTTCAGATAAACTTGAATCTTTGAGTTTTAGAAAAAAAAAAAACTATGCGTATTTCAAAATTGGTTCCTGTAAGCTGTGCACCTTGTTTATTTGATATGGGTGCCTGAAAATTAAATGGTTTTAACTGAAAATATTAAGGTATTAACCATCATTCACTTTCACTTCAATTAATTTACTCAGTATTTTTTTTAAATATATTTTAGGGGGTTACTGAAACTCAAACATTCAAGTTCATCTAAAGAAGGAAAGTAAATCATCTCAACAAAATATTAGTAGTTGGTAAAACTTAAGAGTTTGAGTTGTGCTCAAAACTAAAAAATCCGTTGCGGTTAGTTGTCTTGAAATTTTGAGTTTTATGAACTTGCGATGTACTTTTGAGTTTGGTCTACATGGATGTTTGGAAATCCTGCCCACAATCTAACTGAGGTCAATCTAGTCACTTATTTCTTTGAGTGAGAGGGTTGACGACATTTATTTTTGGAAATGAAAAACAGCAGCTGCTTAAGAATGATATATATAGAAAGTCTTAATATGCAGAGGTTTTATTTTGCGTTTTTGTGTGTGTGGTGTGTCAGCTAAAAGTGCACAACACAACAGAGATTACACTGAGTGGATTATGAGAGCAAAGGCTGGGCCAAAGAGGCCACGTGTGTGCGTGTGTGTGTGTGCGTGTGTGCGTGTGTGTGTGTGTGTGTGTGTGTGTGTGCAGAGACAGCCTGTTAACAAACCAGCTTGTCAGCAGGAACACTTCCAAATCCATTCACATGAAATATTTGAACAAAAAGCTGATCCCCCAAAATATTATTATTATATTACATTCCTCTCTTGACATGCAGGAAAATAAAACACCTGACACGTGATGACAGATATTTACAGACAGTGTAAAGTATGTTCAGGCCAATGTGTTGCTTCACAAGTTGTGTGGTCTGCCGATATAAAATGCTCGTTATCAACGTTCTTCGGTGTAGCAACAGGAACTGTTAAAATAAACTAGTTGTTTTAACTAAAAAAAAGTCTGCCTTAAAATGTTAGGTTGATTAAATCTGAAAAGACCAGTTGAGGCAATTTTGATTCAAAACAAATAAACTTTTCTAGTCAAATAAACTAGAAAATATTAATTCTCCTGCACTTGAGAAAACTTGTTCAATAATCTTAAGATATTGGGTTGAACCAACAACTCCTCAGTCACATCACAGCTGTAGCTTCTCCTCTTGGAGCTACTTTGTTGCAGCACTGCCACAAAGGCGAAACTGCTCACAGAGATGTCTCTGAAAAACACGTTGTCCTGATGGCAGAATATGTTGCTCCAGAACCTGTGTGTTCACAGGTGTGACAGTTACCCATGATGCCATGGACACGAACAGACCCCCATGCCATCACAGATGCTGGCTTTTGAACTTCAGGCTGGTAATATTTTTAATGATCCTTTTCCTCTTGAGCCCGGAGGACACGACGTCCATGATTTCCAAAAACAATCTGAGATGTGGACACTTTTCTACTCTGCATCAGAGAGGCTCAGAGAAATCTGCAGCGTTTCTGGAAGATATTGATACTTGGCTTTCACTTTGCATGGTTTTAATGCCACCTGAGGGGTCAAAGGTCACAGGCATTTATTGTTGGTTTTCAGCCTTGCCCCTACAGAGAGATTGCAGAGATTTCTCTGGATCTTTTATTGACTTTATGGACTCTACTGTTTATCAGTTTGAGCATTAAACATCTTGTGTTTGTACTGTATTTGATTGAATACAAGTTGAAAAGCATTTGCAAATCATTGCATTCTGTTTTATTTATGTTTTAGCATCCCAACATTTTTGGATTTGAGGTTTTCTTCAAACTATAAAAAGAAGAGTCTGAGGAGAGTCTTAACTCTCAAACAATGCACAATAATTTAACTCTGTACAGTACATTCATTCAACTCATCATTTCAAGTCAAAAGACTTCAAGTTAGAAGAGTTCAGGTTCATAAGCTCTGAAAATAAATACTAGAAATTTTAAGTTTAATTAACTTGACTATATAGAGCTTAAATGTTTATGTAAAGTTAATGAAAGATTAGTTGATCTCGATAAATTCCTGTGTGAGTTTTTTCAGTGAAAAGTGGTCTTCAGAGGGTCACAGTGGCTTAGAATGATGTAATGAGGTTGCTGCTTCAAGTTCCCAGATCGTGGCGTACTGCCAGTCAAGTGTTTGTGTTCTCTGCATGGTGTTATGTGAGGCTGTTCTAAGACATCCGATGTACAATTTTATGTGTCGCTTGGATGAGTCAGACAGCAGCATCACAAAGGCTTTAATCAGCCCTTAAAGAGCTGGTGTGACAGCCCACATATGAGCTGTTTAAACTGAATGAAAAATTGTTGTGATTATATATTCTATATCTCCTTTTTTTTCTTTTTACAGCCATGGATCCTCTTGTGAGTTTGAAATAAATTTTTGAATTGAATTAATATACAGCCATCTATGGCAGGTGATGAATGTTAAAGGCCCTCAGTTATTTCTTGGTTTGCAATATGCAATATTAAGCATATAGTCAAATCTCCAAGTCAAATTTGGAGAAATGTGAATAAATTTACACTGCAATTTGTAAAATAGCTGGAAAGATCATGATATTTTACAACACAAGCCTCTGTCTTTAGTTTGTGACACATTACGCAATAGTTAACAGAAATCTATGGCATTTTTATTTCTGAGCACATATTACATAATAATCTGTCATCCCAAATATCGGTCACTGTTAAAATGAATGGGGAGCTACAAAATTAGATTCACTATGTCAAACAGAGAGGAACTGTTTCAGAAAATCTGGCAACCAGCCATTAGTCTGATTGAAACAGGTTAACTGCATCACAGTGATATGACGAATTATAATGAATTATGGGTAACCTCTCCTCTTTTGTGCTACTGCCAGTAGCCACCCCCCCTTTCTTTCATTGTTGATTTTTTACTTTGCATTCGTTGCTGTTTGTGTGTTTGTGCTGCTGTTTTTCTACACTGCTTTTCAAGATAATAAACAGATGTTTACAAAAATGAATGGGTGCCTGACATGTGATTCCAGTTTATATTTAGAGGAAAACTTTAGCGATCATTTCTTAAGATGACATTATTTAAAGTAGCACCCATAAACATCGGTTTTATTTCTGTAGATGTGTAATCACGTGGACTGTTTCATGTATTTGATTTTGATTTTTTAAGAAGGGGGACCGGAGGGTGTGCTCCAACTACAGGGGGATCACACTCCTCAGCCTCCCTGGTAAAGTCTATTCCAGGGTACTGGAGAGGAGAATCCGGCCGATAGTCGAACCTCGGATTCAGGGGGAACAATGCGGTTTTCGTCCTGGTCGTGGAACACTGGACCAGCTCTATACCCTCCGCAGGGTGCTTGAGGGTTCGTGGGAGTTTGCCCAACCAGTCCACATGTGCTTTGTGGACTTGGAGAAGGCATTCGACCGTGTCCCTCGTGGCATCCTATGGGAGGTGCTTCGGGAGTACGGAGTCCGGGGCCCTCTACTAAGGGCTGTACGGCCTCTGTATGACCGGAGCAGGAGCTTGGTCCGCATTGCCGGCAGTAAGTCAGACCTGTTCCCAGTACGTGTTGGACTCCGGCAGGGCTGCCCTTTGTCACCGGTTCTGTTCATTAT
>JAJHUR010137545.1:3612-76147 GCA_027495735.1 Lutjanus campechanus | reverse complement strand
CTTTAGATACGACTTTTTGCATATTTTGCAAGTTTCATGGCCACCATAGGTTCTCCTATATGCTTGGAAGGGGAGAGTGAGACAAGGTGCTTGCAATCTGCAAGCTCCCCAGAGGATGCCACCAAATCCTACACACTGGTCCTTTAAAGTCTGTGTAAAGGAAATTCATAGATCTTCTAAACACATCATACATGTGTTATGACCCAGGTCACAATGTGAGATATTGTAGAGCCATATGTTTGTTCCTGTTTTCCCCCTCCTTTCCAGAGGATGGTGCTGTCTTTCTTATTTGTGCTTTTTCCCCAGCGTGGATGTCGGCTGATGATTGGGTTAGATGCTGAGGCCGCCTCCTTTAAAATGGCACCTGTTGGCATCAGCGTCGCTTCTTCTTTTCCCGACTCCCAACCAAACTGTGCCACGCCGTCCGCTAGTCCGTTCGTGTTGTGCTGACTTGTGAACACCGATGTGATTAACTTAATGCCTGTCGCAAAATGTAGATATCTTCTAAAAGAGAGCAGTCCAGGTAGTTGTAGGGGTGGGAAGCCTGTTTATTTTTTACACTCCTTTTTCCTCCTGTTTATGTTAGGGAGTCAGGTAAGATACCTGTATTTCTTTTAGTTTGCTTTTATTTCAGGGAAGTTAGTTAATTTAACCCCTGGGTGTTTTGTTTGTTATTTTGGGCCACGCTCACCCTGACGCTAAATCTACCATGTTTTATACAAGTGTTGAATAAATTGCTCTTGGTTGGACTGCACCTGTTGTGGCACTGGTCATCCTTGGGAGTGGGGAAAGGGGGAGTCACTTTTGTGTTGTGCTCAGGTTTCCCCCCGAACCGGGCAGAACTCATGTTAGAAAATAATTGCTGAAAACGTGTGAAAAGTGTATAGTACTGAATTGAGTGACTGCAAGTCCGTTCTGTCAGGAGTGGGCAGGATGGGGCGGGTCCACCAAAAATTTGCTCGGGCAGAATTTTGTTCCCAGTTTGACCCTGGGCATAACCATGCAGATACAGTTAAGTTTTCATTAATAAATCCTAGGCCATCAGGACGTCCCTTACAATTAAAAAAAACAAAACAAAACAAAACAAACAAACAAACAAACAAACAAAAAAACTGCAGGTTTGAATGCTGGCTGTTGAAAATGTGACACTGAACTGCATTGCTGACTTTAAAAGCTGAATAATATGAATAATGTATGAAATATGATGAATATTTAAGGTTTGTTGACAAGCTGATGCCAAACTTAACTGCTGGATATAATTTATATGTAGAAGCAGTTGAAAGAGTATGAAGAGTTGGAAAAGTGGGAAAGGGTCTAATTAGTATGAATGAAATTTTTAAGTTGAATAATCCTATAATGTATTAAAGATGTTTTTAGGGGGAAGGCTTTTTTGCTGTTTGCAGAGAATTGTTACATATTGTTACATTATTAATTACATATAAATGTAATTAATAATTTTTACAGAAAAAAAATAAAACAACAGAACCTCTTGTATCATTTTCCTTGCGGGCCTGATTTTCAACAATAAATATATATTAAGTAGTGGGAATCAGACTTTCCCTAGAAGCTTGTGGTATTGAGATATTTTATCAGTGGGAGTGGACTGAGAAACAGTCTTGTGCATTGCTGTAACATACACTACTTTGTTTCAGTGGCATACAAATTAAGAAGACAACACTGGGGTGCAATTCCCCCACATGGACTGATGTCACAATGGAAATATATGATCTCATAGTATGGTTTTAATAGAGCAGAGAGAGACCAGAGAGACTGCTTAGTAGAGCGGCAGCTATTAGGTTCCACATGCTGGAAGAAATGGACTAACAATAAACAACCTGACAGCCAGTTACAAGGCTCCATGAGCATGATCAGGGTTTGTATGCCGCACCGTAATGAAGGGAGCTGATGTGGGAACTGTCAGTCATGCTAGGCCTTAATAACCCATGCATGATTCTCAGATTACTTCCCCAAGCTTTTGATTATTCCTTTTTTTCCCCTTTGCCAATTTTCTTTCTTCCTCTGTCAATCAGTGTGTTGTCTTGAAACCTATATCTTTCCCATCTCCTGATTCACAGACATGCTCACAAATAACAGAATTGGTCTGTGCACAGAGGCTCATACTGACATATAGTTACTCCCCTGCTCTCTTCTCTTCTTTCCCTCTTTCCTATTGTCTTTCTGTCTCTCTCACACATGCTGTTTAAACCTATTGATTCCCTTTCCACTTCCAGCATCTTGGTCTTGAATGATTTGCCTCTTAGGCCCACATGTCTCCTGCCGCATCTGTCAGCTCTCATCTGGAGACCTGCCACACACACATCTGAACCAGCCTGCTCTGGTCAAGAAACATGACAGAAACCCTGCAGTGGTTTGCGTCTCAACCACTTGGACAACTGCCATCCTCTTGCTCTACATCAGTGATAAAGAAATCTAAATAAACTATCTGTCCTATCTGAATTAAAAAGAATTTATATTTCCTTTAATACTGAACCAAATAAATACATGAGGCTGTTCTGTTTGGTTTGTCAGTCCAAAAAGAAGAAAAAAAGATCAAAGCAATATTCATCATTTAGGCAGCCACTCTCAGGGGACAGCTTAGACAAACCAGTAGAATATATCCTCTTGGGTTGGACCAATGGATGGTTGACAGTCATCGACCACTGAGCTCTTTACCATCGTAACATTGTGATTTAAAAGCCTGCTGTATTTGATGTAGTGTCCCCTCAGAGTTGGAGCACAGCAGGAGCTTCGTTCCATTTTGGTATGTGGGAGAGAAAATAAAAAGAAGCTGTTGCTGATGGTTATTGTTATTACTCCATGTCCTGTTTTTTTTTTTTTCCACATTGATTTCATTGCTTAGCTTTCAGTATAGCCAGCCGACTAACTTTGTTTCAAGCTTCAGAGGCTGAACACAACTAAGTTATGGGCATGTGGTGTGGAGATGAAAAGCTTTTTAAACCCGGCATGGGGATGTATGTGGGACCCTGACCCAGTTGGAGTTTGTCATCAAATCAATAGCGGGATGCAATGGTGACTACAGCGGTAACAGTCATTCTCCAATTTCACTGTCTCACTGTGTACATTTTCATATGCCAATTTAGTTGACACTGAGGGGCGTCATGATTCTATAAATCCAGAATTCGATACTTTCAATTTTGAGGTCACTATTTAATCCAATTTTCCGATCTAAACATATTTTTGCACTGTTATGCCATTGTACGGCTATTGAGTCTTGAATTGTAAAGGTCACTGGTTTTATTTCTTTTAAAAGAGGAGTTTATATTGTGTGATATAATAGGACGATAAGCTACACTGTGTTGTCTTTGAAATTTTTTCTTCACACATGTGCTTGACGCTGTAAGAAGGTGGGGGTAGAGAGGAAAAAAAATACTGGGAGAATCACTGATTCTGCTTTTCAATCTGATTAATGAAATTGTGACACCCCTAGTTGACATCACCCAACCCTAATATCCTCCGCTGCATGAAATGGCAGCAAGCAGACAAAATAATACAAATTTGGGAGGGTAAAGAGGCTTCTTTTGAGTAGCTTGACCAAGGCAGATTAAAAGTCCAGTTAATGTCTGCCTTTTTGCATTTTTGGGGTGTTTTATGTCTGTATTTGAGACATTGATGGGACAGAGAGGAATGAGGAATGACAACAAACTTCTCCCGTTTGAGGTCCATGCCTTAACCCCTAAGCCACAAGGATGCCCTAATATAAGATTTATCTGAAAGCAATATTCTGCTATGTACTATAGGTTAGCTCTTATTTGCTAACATGTTGGCCATAAAGGCCTGGATGCAGTTTGAAATAAACAAAGATAGAGATAGTGGTCATGCATCTGGTTCTGTTTTTACTACACTGGGTGTGTGCATGCGTACATCTGCTACACTTGTTTGTTGGCACATTTGGTGGAATCATGAACAGACCATATGGTTAAATTTGGGTAGCATGCCTTGCAGGGCTCATGACCACATTTATATCATGTGAATTCTTGTGGCCACACGGCTGCAGGAAATAGGGCTGTCACAATGTCACATTAGAATAAATTACTGCATTAAAGAATATAATAATAATATAAGCTGAAAGATACATAGCTTTGGTTTGTGTTGAAGTTTTCCTGCCTCTTTACAGTAGAATACAGCTTCACAGTTATGATAGTCGTAAAGCAAGTTAAATCAAACTTGTAATGAAGGGAAAACCATTTAACTTGAAGGTGATTATGGAGTCAGCATTAGCAAATTAGTGAATGCCAAGGCTTGCCAGCAGTTAAGCCACAACTTTTGTGATGTGCACTGTAACTTCCCTGTAGAAACACAAGGTCGTCTGTAATTAGCATTTTTGTTTCCTTGAGAAAGATAAAAACAGGAAGCAGCTCATCTGAAAACATGCATGAATAATTCATGTTCCATCAGCACTGTAATTTACTGCACCAGGGGAAAAAAACCCTCAAACATGCTTCATATGATCTAGATATCAATTTAAAATAACCTATTTTTTTCAGTCACAAAGCAACCTTACTGTGAAATGCCCTATGGTTAATCGAAAATAAGTTTGCTATGTACCTGTTTTCTCCCAAAATTGGTGATTTAATTTTAAGATTTCCAATAAATCCCTGAAAGGTTGACAGCTGAAATAATCTCTTCATCTCTGTGGTACAAGCAGTCATTACAACACAAGTGGAAGTGTATTTAATCAGATTTGAGCATATTTTGCTAAATATACTGTTGGGAATATACTGAGCATAGTCGTGTAAACTTGGATTGTGCTGCAGAAGTTGTTTGAGGAGTTTCTGTTGGCTTTTCTGATCCCTTTTTCTACTGTAATCCACTGTAACTGACATGAATTCAAGAAGGCCATGGCAGCTCTATATGAACGCTGCTGCTATCTTTTACTTATAAACCTACACTGTGTGTGTATTTGATATTGAAAAGATTTGAGGTGGAGTAGCAGTTTAAGACCATGACTCATGAGTTGATTTCATGTCACTATGGGGATATGACTGCCTAATAAATCGGCCCAGGACCATTTGTTTATTAACAGGAGATGGATTTTGTAGGACACCCATGGGGAAGAATGGAGAGGCTGGTCATGATGGCTCCTATTACAGAGCCATTAGTAGAAATCTTCAGATTGTTGAACAGTTTTTGTAGTTACATCATCACCAGAGAGCATTTTGTTGTATACAAGTTAGATCTGACCTGCTGGTATTATCCATTATCCAGCTTTGATTAGTTTATCACCTTTATAAAGATGTGAAAACAACCTGAAATGACTTTTAGAAGCTTTCTTTTTTTGGAGAATAAAATGAAGTTAATGCGATTTCCAGTTATTTCCAGTTTGTCCGTTTATGCAGTCTATGCAGGTCAAAAATGAATAGGACATTTTCACATCATTATTGTAAATATTCTGGAACTGTTGCCTGTAGATGCAAAATTCTTCCAAATAAAATTACCAGCTAAATCACAAATGGTAGCATGTAAGGTACACCTGCATTAAATGATTCACCACATGTCTTTTTAAGTTTGAGTACACACTTGCTGTAGGCTTGGTAGTTGTCCCCTCCTTCAGTGGCTGTATTCCTCTTAAATATATTCATTCAGTTAGATGAATTCCACCAGTAAGCAGTTTTTACAGTGCATAAAAGTATTAAAATATTCATAGAAACATCTAAAATCACTCCACTCTCCAAGCCTACAGGGGGTGAGTATTTCATATGAACAAAAGTTTTAGATGGAGTTTTTAACCAGTCAGAAGCATGCAAAATAATAATGCAACTGTCTCTGAACAAACATGTTGGGTTATAAACATTCAGTGGTCAGTGTTTTTTTGTTGGGCATTGTTCTGTTTTAGTTTGTACCAGGAGTTTCAAACATATAGCTCGGAGGCCAGATGGTCTAATCTGGCCCAAAGGATTACTTTGCAAATGAAATAAAATTGTAGTGAAGTCATTAATTCCGGTTATAATATGTCCACTGGTGTCACACTGATAATAAGAGTAGCACACCTAATGCTGGATTTGATCTTATAAATCTGAATTCAATGTGATTTTGTTGATCTGCTCTGTACATGTGACAATTATTGCATGTCTGTCCATTCTGAGGTTTCTTCCGCTTCTTCCCTGTTAAAAGGATTTTTTTGGGGGAGTTTATCCTTACCCAAACTGAGGGTCTAAGGACAGATGGTGCCGTGCCCTGTACTGTGGGGCAAATTGTGATTTTGGGCTATATAAATATAATTTAACTTGACTTGACTTTGACAAAAAAGGAGAAAAGTGGATACAGAATGTCAGGTTTTCCAAGAAAAAATGGACCAGTTCCTATTTCTCCATGTGTAATGACAGGGGACTGACTTAATGTGGAACTGAGACAAAGTTGAAATTGCAGTTATTTTTCTTTAGACGTCTCAGGCTGTTCAAGAGCTGTTTTAAAGATGGATGGTTCATTAACTGAATGTTTTAAGAATGTACTTGATTAAACTAAAAGAAAAGGAATAATTTGGAGGTGTTATTTATTGGTTATAATATAATGGTTTTACTGGTCCAGCCCACATGCGATCAAATTGGGCTTTATGTGGCCCATGAACTAGAATGAGTTTGACATTCCTGGTTTATGTCCCTAATCCAGCCCTGCAGTTTTACACATAATGAGAAGTTTATGGCCCCCTGTACAAAACAGAAGCAGGCAACAATACACATGAAACCCCACTGCAACATTGTAGTTATCTTGGTTAGCCTTTATTCTCTCCTCTATCGGTTTTGCTGCTGTACCACTCTGTTTTCATTTTTAAATGTAGCTGTTGAACTGGTTCAAAATTCAAATTGAAAGTGCTTCTCTTGGCCCAGTTGTGGCTGACTGACTGACTGACTGCATTACTGTCATAGTGTCTCCCTGCAATGTTCTACATTTTTTGTTTAGTGTAACACTGGCCATCTGTACTCACTTCTGTCTTAGCTATGACTTGAAATGCTGCTATAACATCTAGGGATGGGGATTGGACAAATTCAGAAGGTTTATTGCAAGAATATTAACTTTCTTGACCTGCCTCTTGACATGTCGTGCAACCCTAATAACATCCATTGCATCCATCTAATCCATACTGTGTGGATAACTTTTTACCACAAACGTCAAAAAGTGTCAATGTCACAGAAAGTAGTGGCTAAAAACAAAAAGTAAGGACTGTAGCTTTTACTTGTGGCAGTGACACTTGACAGCTCACATTCAGCAGCTTTTCGGAGGCGCACAGAAGACTTGTCCCCATCTGTCAATCTTACTTCTGTTCAGTAGTAAGGATTATGGAAAATCTGTGGAAACCAGTGCAACCTGTGAGCCCACATTGGAGATAATTTTGGTAATAGCTTCCCTTTAACAATTACATCCACACCTTCACTTGTACTGTTAATCTGCATGACCAGTTGTACAATAAATTAGATTTATTAAGTATGAAAGAGATCCATCCTGATTTAGTCGAATCATAATCTGCTTGTATTTTCCCTGAATGCATCACAGAAGGTCACCTTGCTCATTTGGGAAATAGTCACCATGGCTACATTAGTTAGAGGGGTGCACTGATTTCATTAGTGATGAGATCTCATGAGGATGCTTTGAGGACAGTGAGCCGAGTGCAGGAAAGCGGAGGATAGGGAGATTATTTGTGGAGAACAGGAGAGATGGGGAAGTTCTTGTCAAAAACAGTTTTCATCAAACTAAATAGGTGCTCACTTTTGTGAACATACTCAACTTACATTTTTAAACTTTAAACCCATGGTGGGGTACGTTCACTGTTGCCTTTGCAATTTATAATTTTATAAAGTATGTGGCCATGATGTCTCATCTGTAATTCAGGGTGCAATTTTTTTGTCAACCAACCAAATGGTTAATGAATGTTCAATTTTACCAGCCTCTCAAAAAATTACCATTTTTGGGTTCAGTGACTGGTGGTAATTTTGTGCCCCGCTGCAGCTGGATGAGTGATTATTCAGATGCAACCTTGGTTCGTTTTTGAATGAGTCATTTCTTATGTTTTCATTTTACTCCATCTGTAGGACCACATAGAAAAAAAAGTCAAAGCTTTCCAGTGCCAAAAATTGGGAAATTTAAAGTTACTCTGTTGAGAACATGGTGCTGTGGAGCAATATTTTTAGAGTGGGTCCACATTTTGTTTGTATTGTGTATGCATACATGTAAGAATGCAGTACACTCCTACTGCCAATTTCACCATATTCCACTGATCAACAGTTGGTGGTGGTCACTCACCAAACACAGTGAGGTGTAGCAAAGTATCAAAAAAGGCTAGGAGGAAGACAACTGCAAGCCAAAGTAAACATTACAGAATGTGAAATATTTATAAAATTGTCTGTACACATAATTTTTATGAGAATGGTGATACATTCAACAAGTTTGTCTGGCTTCAAGGACACACACAGTGCCTTCTGGTGAGAAATATAAATGTTTATCAAGATTGCAATGTAGCCTGCTGCAATTTTCAAATCGCAGGAGGCACAGTATTTGATTTCTAAATCATGCAGCCCTAGTGAGAAACACCACTGACTATAAACATAACTTTGTTTACCAGAAAACTTAACAGGGCACTTTTAATTTGTTGTCTTACTAAAAGCACAAAATACATGCATATAAAGGCAGACGTACTTACAATATAGATAATTATTGATACATTTTAATTTATTTTTAATTTATCTGCCTTACTTTGAATTGAACTGTTTTATATATGAAGGCACACGGGTACTGGGCTGAAAAAACCCAAACACTTATTTTTACACTTCATGCTGTTTCTGTTGTTGTGTCACATGTTAATGGTACAACTGAACAACACACCTGTTAAATGATTGGCTGTTTGTGTGTCACTTGAAGCACCCTTCACAATCAAGAGATATGTTGATTTTGTGCTTTCATGGTGGTTTGTATTTAATGTATTTAAGTAAAACCATTGAACATTTTTTTGAACCTGCTGCTATTGATGTGTCTATTGCCAATACATATCACTATTGTTTAATTGTCCAGGCCTAGACAGAACACAAAAAAAATCTTGTTGGAATAGCATTTACTTGATTGTAAAATGTTTCAAGAGTGGCTTGGTTTTCCCAGCCAACATGCTGAGGTATGCTGATGTGTCATAAGACTATTGTGTCATGATGACAAGGCAACAGTTATGCAAAAATAGTTTTCTCCTTTCACATTAGAATTACTGATTACAGACTTGATTAGCCTTCAGCCTGATATTTGCCACGCTTCACACCTGTCGAAATGCATGACAGGAAAAGTTTGCATTGAGTTTTGTGCAAGGAAGAAGTGCAGGAAATAGCTAACAGCCTCACAGTGTGAATATAGGAGTTGTTGAGGCCCAGTTATTTCTGCCATACTGCCATACAGGGCGAGGGAAAATGTGGTCTGTTACACTTGATCTATTTTTTCTAGATGCAGGAGTGATACAAAAAAAATATGATGTGTCTGCGGGGCATCTTGGAGCACTGGATGGCTGTGCCCTACTTCCATCCTTTCCCTCAGGAATGCCCTACCTGCCTGTGTTCATCTACATCATTTAGCCCAAGATGACTCAAGGCTCAACTGTAACATATCACAAATTCATATTTCAAAGGCTACAAGGTTTGGAAATGTAACAAAACAAGCTGGAAAAGCTAAATATATCTTTGCCATTTCAGACACATTTTTTCTACTGCTTCTGCTGTAAAGTCACACATTGAACTCAAGATTGGTAGTGTTACACATTTTGTGATTTTTCCTTAATTAATAGTTTAACATGTTAAAGGGATAGTTTAGACTACTGGAAGTGAGGTTCTGTGAGGTACATATCAATAGTCAGTGTATTACTTGCAGTAGAGGCAGGTTGTTATGCCTCCAGTTGAGAGAAGCAGAGAGGAGCACCAGCATGGAAGCTAAGCAATGAACTGCTGTGGACAGGGTCAGCAACAAATGGTATTTTAACCACTTAAAGAAGGTTCACCCAAAAAAATCTGTATCAGTTCAAGTGTATGCCATATTTAGAATGTTTTCACCGCTTTAACTTGCTGTCAGACAGCCTTTTCTGACAGGAAACCAATGTTATACAAGACAAATATGGTTCTTTCCAAAGCAACCAAACTCCATTGGCATATCAGTAAACTTTCCTCACAGAATACGTGAGCTGCTGGTCTCCTGCTACCTCAAAAATTACTGATTTCACCTGTTTTTTCGCTATGATTATGGTTATTGATAATGAAGTCACAGAAATAAAAATGCTACTACTCAAATCTACATTTACACATGCAGGGTTACTTGAAAATGCCACCACAATAAGTCTCCCCATTAGAGTTTGCCACACTCTGCATGACAGCATGCTTTTACTTGAGGTCGTGCACGACAAGGTTTATAGCGTTGTCATTCTTCATTGTCTTTGCTCTGAGGCAAACTGAACAACCAGCTGTGGTTTCAACTTCACCTGACACTGAAACCACACCATCCCCATTCACTGTGAGCACCATAAGGGACTGAAATCTCATCGCCATCTAAACCCATTTGTCTTCTCTTGTCTTGCTCCATTCATCATACACACCCACTGTCAGGACTGTAGCACCAGCTACAAATGGGCAGTGTTGACGTTAAAGAGGAAGCAATGGAGAGAGAGCGAAAGGAAATTAATTTCATTTCCGTCACATTGTTAAAAGATCCAGTACATTTAAATAGAGAATACATGTTTTTACATAATTCATTAAAATAAATCTAAGTATCAGAGAACTTAGCTATATTTGATATCTAATATGGTGCATGTACCAACCGCAGTGGCTTCAATTATGGCTGTGCAGTTAATCAAAATATTATCAAAAGTGCAATTTCGCCAAATCACAAAAGCTGCAGTTTTTTGATACAGGAAAATGTGTGAGGTACGGTGGTTCTACAGAGACGCCCCAGCCAACAAATCTTGTTCTCCACATGTCAAGACAACTTGTTAGTTGGTTTGGACATTAACTTACACCACATCTCCGTGATTTTATAGTCGGTGTGAAGGGATAATGAATATGTATTCTGAGTTTGTCACACCACAAAAAATGTGTTGTTCAAGAAAGAAAAGTACTATTATTAAAGTATTTATTTTCATGATGTTTTGAGCTCCAGGGTCTGAGGAAGCCAGAGGCAAATAAATACTTAAAATGGGAGCTTTTTGGTGTGCGGACCTCTCTTTCTTTTGTAACCACCCAGACTAATTTGAATGATGAAAAAAAAGTCAAGTAGATAAAATTGAGTTTCAAAATCAAGAAAAAAAATAAACACTTTTCTCTGCTCTGAAAGCATAGGGATGTTTGCTGTCACAAGTGTCAAATACCACTACGACTTGAAAAATTAAAGCTCCTTCTAGCAGTTTTATTGAACTTGTACGGACGTGTTTAAGCCACCAGAGCCAGAATCCAATTCACAACCAGAGGACAGTGACCAAACTCTATCCTCTCAATCTGCAACAGGATAGTAATTTTGTTGTTAAAAGAATCAGTCTTCTCATCGCTTGCACTATTAATGCTAAATGCTAATGCACTCTAACTTATATAGTTTTAGGGGGCGTACAGCTCCAGTGCATTGTCGAGCCAAATTCTGAACACAGATTATTGTTATTATTATTATTGTAACGGTCTAACTCCACGATTCATTACTACATAGTTCTCTGTCGTTTCATGTTTCTGACCTTCAAAAAAACCCTTTTATAATGTGTTTAGAAGAAGAAAATATCAAAATTTCCTTTTTCCAGTGAAAATTGTGATGCTCTTTCACATTAATTGTGAATCATACCACAATCACAATATCTGTCAAAATAATCACAATATGATTTTTTTTTTTTTCTGAACCATGCAGCCCTAGCTTCAGTGCTACACTTACCTATTCTGCACTGAAACTAATGGAGTGGCTCTAAAGTTAGAGTGAGCAGCACAGTTCACAAACATGACATAGAGCGTGTGTGTGCCATAATGAGTGAGGTATGCCCTCTAGCATATTTCCCCTGAGTCAGTATGTAATGAGACTGCAGTTCTGTCCATCATATTGAATCATTGTTTGTCTTCTGGTTCTCAGCCGGTCCCATCTCAGATGCTATATACACTGTGAACTGGGTCATTCTCCTGTACCAAAGGACTTCCTTACTGTTTCTACATACCATGTTATAAAAACCATACTCTGAGACTCATCTTCCAGTTGTTTATGTGTGTGCATGAACAAAAAGAAAACTGGTTCTTTTCACAGAGAAAGTGGCCTTTTGTCTCACTTCAGAAACATGCTACATACTGTAAATGGCATATATATATTTTTCTTTTAAAGTGTGTCATCTGAGAATGTGTATGCCATTTAACTGAGCATACGCAGACCTTTATGGGCACAATGTGTCATATAGAGACGAGATGGATAACATCACAGAAGAGATTTTATTTCATTACGTGTTGTTCACATCTTTCCAGTTCCCCTAAGACAGTTCCCCCAGCCTCTACTATCTATCTATAGTTTTTCTAACAGCTTTATAATAAGATTTATAGATGGATGTGTGGGCACTGGGCAGTGAGACAGTGATTCATACACCTGTAAATCACAGTTTGAAAACATGAACTTTTCCCAACCTTTTATCACAACGAGTAGCTATGACCGTGAGGAGAACTGTTCTTATTTTCTGCCTTTCACTCAGGAGATAAAACTCAGCAGTGAAATAAACTACAGCGTGACGTGACAGAAGTGGAGGCTGTAAATTGAGATATAAGACACAACGCTGCTTGATATATTTCCTAGCAAAGGATGTGTTTATATTGTGGAGAAATGTGGTTTTCTTATAGTGCATGTTTTGTTCACATTAGTTTACATTGTTTAGTGCAGTTTGCTGAGTGCTGGGATAAGAGCTAAGCTAACCCGGCTTAGACCTAGAGAGATTTGTGTTCATTGGTGCACTTTAATTATGCACCAGCCCACATGCTCCTCCTCAACCCCCTCCCTTTTAACAAACAAATTTAAGGACAGTTTAACCGCTGGGATAAGCCATGAGTTTTGTAAATGCAGTGGTATCTAACTTTTTTAATTTTTAATTTAATTTTTTAACTTTTTTAATTATCTGTTAACATTTGCATCTTACATTATAGCAGATAAAGAAAATGCTCTGTCTCAATTTGCTTGTACTTCCTGTTTTGAGTTCGTAAGTATGTTCACATCCAAGGTAAATCGAAAAAATTAAATGTGGAATGCTGTACATTTCTTTCTCGACTACGCAACGGCAGACGTGGGGCTACCAACCTTATGACATGGTGGCCCAAGCAGCTGAGGAAGCAGCTGTGGTGACTACTGCAGCTGCAGTGAACACCAGATCATACAGTCATGCATCCATTTTTATCAATATGGACTATTATACTGTTGTCGGATTGAAGCCACCAATACATTTATTTGGTTAAATTAGTAAAAATTTGGTACTGCAAATCAAATATAAATCAACATATTATACAGATTGGCTATATATCAGCTGGTAGGAGCAGGGATGGCCAGCTTGTCGTCGATGTTCATGTTGAATGAAGTGAAATTGAACACAAATTAATAAACAAGCCGGTAGATGTGTTGGTGGGTGGCAGTAAAGCTCTACCTGGCTTCAGTCTGCACACGTAGAAGAAGAAGCTGTGATTGACATTTCAGGTAAGAGTTGTCCTCGATTTGAGACACTACCCTGTCGAAATTCACACATTATGCAAGTGAGTACATAGTGTGCAAAGTATACTTAAAGTTAGTGTACTAACAGAAGTATCCAAATTGAGACACACCTAAACTTAAGGTTCTAATGTGTCTACGTAGCTCTTCTGTCAGTATAGATCACCCTCACAGTTTCACTCCCTGATATTTACTGACTCTCATGTTCTTGCTCTCTCACTAAGCAGCCAACTTTTTTTGTCCGCTGTCTCACTCTCTTTTGCTCTCTTGTGCTCCCTGAGTGTCTTCGTCCTCCCCAGAGAGGAGTTGTGTGTATATAATTTTCCCCAGTATCCTTGTGTCTCTGCTCCCTGGTGTCTTCTCATGTGATGAATGGAGCTCCACAGAGCTCCACAGATCTGAATGTCAGGATTTAAACTGCACTGAATACACAGTGGCTATAAAACACTGTCCCCATGCTGCCACATAACCGAGATCCATTGAAGCTGAGCTGAAGGTGAAGAATTTGTCTTGTGCTGATGTATTGAATAGCAATGTGGACCTGACTGAGTGTGAAGACTTTACTTTGACTTTACTTTACTTATTTTTTTTACTAATTAGTGTATTTATATGGCATGAATATGATGCGTTTCATTTGTGTTGTCTTGTGTTTGCTGGTGGTGCTCACACACAAGAGCGGTTTGGTCATTTTTGTCTTCAGCTTCACTCACCTTTGTGCAAATTCATGAGTGGCACAGCCGAGTTTGTGTTAATGCAAATCAGTTGATGCAGTGCAGTTTTGGTACCCACTTTAGCTTGAAATTGTGTTTCCAAGAGCCCATTATATAACTCTAATTGTAAAACTAACTGCAAAGTGCCGTTTTTGTAGCTTTTGTTGTTGAAGGCACTCACATACTGACCTCACCTAAACACCAGAAGGCCTTTCATGTTAATCGTAGACTTGAAGTATGTTCTTTCTAATACAGATTTAAATTCTCAACAAAATAATTGTATTTGAAGTTAAGAATCTGAACCCATTTAGATCAGAGCTGAAGAAATTGGTCAGTTAACTGAAAAAATGCCCAGTGCTCCAGAGTTCCAGCTTCTTGGTTGTGTGCTTGTCTTTAGGGCCGTCCACACAAGAACGACAACTATAACAATAACTATAATGATGTGAGCATCCACACTAATGAGCGATAATGGAACAGTAACATGATCCAGCTGTGTTGGCAGCCTAGGAAAATGGATGTTGATGACTTGTTACTGCTGTATGTTGTGCAGAGAAAACCAGAAAGATATGGGTTCACAAAATTCTTCAAACAAGGTTCCTGCAGATCCTTAAAAAGTCTTAAAAGGCATTGAATTAATTCATCTAAAAATAAAAAAATCTTAAAAATGCAAAGACATGGGAAGTATGACTTTATGAACCGGTTCTTCTGACATTGCAATTTAAAATCTATTTTTTGAATAATTATTTACAGAATGTCTCTCACATTAATGTCACGGCTGGGAGGCTCAGAGCAGATGAACCATCTGCTTGGTAGCTAGCAGCGTGCACATAGAGACGTGGGGAAGTGACAGTTAAATGGGAACTGGCTATTTAAACAAGAGTTCAAGGCATGGCTGAAACCTCTACCAGAAAATCTATATGAGGCATGTTATGCCCTGTGTCATAAGTGTTTTAAGCTCAGCACAATGGGTTTAAAGGCAGTAGAGTCCGATATGAAGAGTGAAAAACACAACATTGCTCAGTCAACCCATGAACAGATGCCAGGTATTTCCCAATTCTGTTCAACTACCCTCATCCACACCTCACCTCCACCCTCATCTCTGATGGGCTACAGACCCATTTCTCTTCTCTGTTCAGCTGCATTCACTGTCACTTGTAATACCTGCTCTCTTGCTCCTCCACTCAATCCATATGCACACACACATAACCCCTACGCTACGCTTGTAACACGACTTCCCACTCTGGATTTAGGCATTTAAAACACCCATTATTACATTATATTTATAGTTATGCTTGTTGGTGTAGCAGGCCCTTTGGTTACATGTTATGGCTATCTGGCTGTTGCACTTTGAAGTCATCACCTTGGACTCTTTGTGACAGATATTTATCACTATTTTCTGTCAATTTCTAGACCAAACAGTTGATCGAAAAACAACTGTTAGATTAATCAGAAAAGAAAATAATTTTTAGTTTCTGCTGTGTCTCAGATTAATGGGCGATATTTTCCAATTACGTCCTCTACAACTGCCTGCAGGATGTACAGTTACAATATGAGGTATTTTTCTTTTAGCATAAATCCTGTCAGCCCACACACAGCAGCAGGAATGAAACATACGCCCCATCTGCAGTCTCTAATTTGAGGAATGTGCTGCGAGTAATTACGCATGGTTCAGCAATGTGGGTATCTTAAGTAATTAAATCCTCTGAAACATCGCCAGTATCTAGTAAAATGCAACCTTTTGTGCTTTCCTACATTTCAGTTTGAGCAGAGGAGGCATCATCAGACTTTTTTTTTCCCTTAAAGCAAAATTTTAAACATACTGTTCTGTGGTTTAATCTAAAAAATGTTTCCCATCATTTAAATAGGATTGATATTGTGAGCTGACAGCAAACAAACCACTAATTTTCTTACACCTTCTCTGCAGTAGTGGAGTTTTTTTTTTTAGCTGAGTGCAAATTTTAATCAGTTGAATAAACAACTAGACTTGTTGGAGTTATGTAGTTGCCCTTTTGGTTTATTTATTTATTTATTTACAATAGTATGAATGCATAAAAGAAAGAGGCAATGCTGTCCAGTGTCAGAAATTGTAAATGCTTTTCCTGATGCCAGCGTAGTTTTTGAATAGTATCCAATGGGAACTCTGGGTCTTTACATTCTGCTACAAACAGCTGCAGTGTGACAAGGTGCTGAGCATCTATTTCACGCTGAGCATTTTTTTCTGGTTGCAGAGTGTTGAAGAGTGTTCAACTGTGCGTAAAACGCTGCACTCGTTACTGTCACTTCATACCTTTCACAGTAGAAGATGCATGGGACAAACTGCACCCTGCTAATGCAGTAGTCTACTCCTTGAACCGGACCCCATCTAACCTCAGCTCTTGATCCAAATGATGGTACTTGCCGAGATGTTTCCTCGACCACAAAATCTCATTAACCGGCATAGGCCGTGTTATGCCGTAATAAGCACCCCTGCTGTGAAAAGCATCATCATTATGGGTAGGGTTAGGGGCGCTTTTTACGGCAAGCCAGTCTGCCAGGAAATGTCCCCTCTGCTATATCCCACGGGCCCATTCTATCTGTGCTTCAGCCTTCATCCACATCAAGGATATTACTCTGCTGTATACCAACATTTTTACATTCAGTATTGCTAACACAAACTCTGCAAAATTAGGTATTTGCTATGCTATAAGCTATAGTATACGATTTGAAAGTTTGATCATTATTAATAACCTCATTTAGATGGTGGTTATGGTCCTATAGTACAATCTACACAATGTGAAGAGCAAAAAAAACGGAAAAAATCCATTCACTCTAGTGGCTGCAGGGCTGCAGAGAAGTTGACCAATGTAAGCCATCCGGCCGGACGGCTTGCATTGGTCAACGTCTCTCTCCTGCTCTCATCCAATCCCCTCGCTCTAGTTGACACTCCCCCGAGAGCTGCTCTGACTCCCCGTGCTCCGCGTTCCGCCTCGTCCCCACCCCCTTCAACGTTATAAACTTTCTGCAACAAGCAAGTAGCTGAGTAGCAGCAACAAGTGCTAGAAGACAGCCATACGTCAATATAATGTTGGCTCAACTACAGTCATTATTTACTTGTGTGTTTCTTGCTTTTCACTGTAGTTTCAACTGTTTCAACTGTTCATCCCGTGCTCCAGCTCCTCTGTCTCCCCTGCAGCACGGCAGGAATTCAGTGCTGCCGGTAGGTGTGTGTCTATCAGAATCGCGCTTGTTTTTAGTGCCTGATGCTGGACGTTTCACTTCCTATAAATTCTTCAGCATAAAAGCCCATGATTATTTCTTTAATTAAAGGCTTTTATTATGAAGCAGCAAACTCAGGAAGTGTTGTCTTTCTTCAGCAGTAACTTAACAGGAATCCTATCAGTTGAAAGCGACCGTGAAGAAACGGTAAAATAAAGAAAGAAAGCAGAAACCCGAGAGTACACACAGTGATACAGGAGAGAAACTAAACTTCCAACCACAGAAATAAAGCTCTGGTAGAGGGGGTGTGTCTGGGAGTCTCCACGGACGGAGCACAGAGGGGAGGGGTGTGTGTGTGTGGGCAGGATGCTTTTTTCAAATTTTTCTCAACGTCTCAATCTTTCTCAACTGATTCTCAGATCGTATACTACAGCTTTAACTGTTACCAAAGCATCTCAGCTAATGATGCTTTCTCAAGCACTCCCTGCTGGACTTTTTCATACATGTGCCTTGTGGGAAAAAGCGTGTTGGTGGACCCAGCTCCTAAGAGTCTACAGCCATGTTAATGGCTTTATGGAAGCTTGTATGGAAGCACAGCTTTAAGCTAAATGCTAACATCGACAAACTATCATACCAACAGTGTGAACATGCTGATGTTTTGAAAGGTTATAGTAACCATAAATGTCTACGAAATGTCATGTCAATCCATGTAATAGTTGTTGAGATGTTCAGTCTTGTCAAAATAGTGTATAAAACCGTAAAATAAAAGGGATCATCAAAGGCTGAGTCCACACAGGCTGCACTGTTTGATTCAGTCAGAGAAAAATTGAATGGCAGCGTGTCTGAGCAGCAGAGAACTCTCCCTAGCTCCTCTCCCGCTGAACCATTCCGGAAATGAAGAAGAAGTGGTCAGATATCAAAGCTGACACCAATAAATATGTTGGTGCATGCTGGCAAAGTGAAGGTGCCACTAGAGGGGTTCAGGGAACAGTGAAACTTACTCCTCTTGATGAGTGTCTGGCTTCTATAATTGGAAACTGCCTTGTCAGTGGTGTTGTTGTTGTTCCTCAGAGGGAAGGAGACACAGACCTGGCAATGGATAAAGCTGCTGTTGGTGAATCCTTGCTTTCTCGTGTGCAGTGAGCTTTTTGATTTGCACACTTCATAATGCCACTTGGTAAATCATACTCAGCTTCTTAGACAAAGAAAAGAACATCGATGTTTCTTATGACAAGGTATGTAATATTTAGAGGCTGTATAGTGAAGTAAACAGCATGAGAACATGTTTTTTTTTTCCATTTTCTTTATATGTACGTTTATGGCTTTGGAAATATTCTCTTATTTTCAGTTAAATAATAAGAGCCTGTTTTGTTTGCACTTGTTTCAAAAAGATCTCACAGAAGCTGTTATTTTTTCTCCTTTGGATTAGGGATGTTCCTGGCAACTAATTTCGCTGTCGAATAAATGCTAATTTTAATTTATATTAGTTGATTAGTCCAACATTAAGATAACACCCGGAAAGCAGTTAAACTTGAGCACAATAGTGGCTTGGTAGCTGAGCTGGTAGAGCGTTCGCCCCATGTACTGAGGATCTGAGTCTTCTGATGCGGCCATGGGTTTGTATCCCACCTGTGGCTCTTTGCTGCAAGGACACCCCCCCCCCCCCACCTCATCAATTCAGCTTTCCTATTTAAATAAAGACATAAAAACTCCAAAAATACATTCAAAATTGAGCACAGTTTAATAACTGACAAAGTTAAACATTGCCCTGAAAAAATAATGCAGGTGTCAAGAGTCATTTGAAACCATTTATTAGATTCTCCAATCAACAAATTTTCACTGCCACTGAAATGTGTGGCCCTTTGCTCCGTGCAATGCCAACATTGCATAATATCCATCAAAACATGACAACAACTCTCTAAATGCTTCAACTTTTCAGACTGCACAGGATCACAGTGTCTCTGGGCAAATGACATTGTTTACCCAGAGCTGATGTTAGCTGCAACACAGTGTGGCTAACATTAGCAGTGCTAGCAATGCAGAGCAGCGAGCTGTGCTTGCTAGTTAATGTCTGTGTCTGTGCTGAATGTGGTTACACATTGTTCCAGTCAAGTGGTTATACTGTATGAGTTTATTCCTACATTAAAATACTGACAAACTGCGCTGGTTGCCGTCTGACGGCGCTACACCACTGACCAATGGCAGCTGGCTGCATAACATCTAAGAGGCAGCAGTTAAGTGTTGAAAATGAATATTTGCATTATTTTTTTTGTGGTTTTGTATGCTGCACATTTAGCATTGGTGCTCATTTTTTCTTACTGCTTTGTTGTTGTTTTGAGGTCTTGTGCTGTGGCACTACACAGCCACGACTCAGTACACTGCCGGCCATGTCCAGAGAAAATGGTACAAGTCTGATATCAGTCCAAATGTCATTTTAATAAAGATGAGATGAATAACGATGTTGTAACAATGAGACATAAAGGTTTTGGCATTTAGACTCCTTAACATCTTCAAGTCCCCATGTACATAGAAGTTAAATGGATGATAGATGGTGATGGGAGGAGGTTGAATGCCACATGGTTGGTGTGGGAGGCAGAGTAACATATTGAGGGCTAATACTAAAGATGGAGCTCAAGGTTGACTGATCACAGGAACATATTGATTAGTTGGAGAGAAGTATGTATGGAATTTGAGCAATGAAGGCAATAGACTGTTACAGAATGGGAAAAAATGAAATAAATGAAAAAGATGTGTGACACAGTGATCATATATATTATTTTCATTTATAAAATTTTCATTTAAAAATAAATTGTCCCTGTAACTTGCTTAAATTAAAAAAAAAAAGCAACACCTACATTTTGTTCTAGTTATCATAGACCGAACATGCAGATATTTGAAAATAATGTCTCAAAAAACTCAAAAATATACCATAAATATGGATGTTCTTATAATTCCTCTTATAGGGCTGTACCTGACTCGAGTTGTGCCAGTGTTTGTCAGTTCAGCACCGCACTAAACTCTTCTATCAGCCCACATGAATGTGTTTTACCAGTAAGACTCAAATGTCTGATGACTTTATTTGTCATCCGTGATGTGACAACTTAAGATTTCACACAGTCAAAGACAGTAAAAGTGTTTGTCCTCCTTCTTTTATAGTTCTGGTATGAAATCCCACTGCACTGTGGAGTGCTGGCTGCTGACAGCACTGTCAGACACTTCTCCTTCTACACTTCCATCACAGTTAGTTTTGTTGTTTGTGGTGATTTGGAGGCTCTGTTTGAAAAGTTTACAGCCTGTCATGCGGTGGCATTGCTTTATGCACAATGATGCAGCTAAAAAACAAGAGCTGAAACTTGTTTACCAACCACTTGTTCCACCTTTTCTCTTCAATTATCATCAGCCTGAACATCACTGTGTACTGTCACATGCATTTTTTTTGAGTGCACCGAAGAATATATTTATGACCTCTCTTATTTATAATTCCTACTTGAAACGTTATCCCTGTGCATTTTTCTTTCTGTTTTATCCTTTTACTATAATGCACACTGACTGAGCAGGCCATGCTATATACTTTTTATACCATGCTGCCGTCCGTCCATAGTAGCACGGCCTGTCTCTCTGCTGCAATCACACTTATTTTTATCAGCTGACGATATCAGCGCCGCTGTGTCTCTCGCGAGTGAACGTTGTTCACATTCAAATTCATTAATTGTAAACTGATCTGTTCAGTTCATATTTCTTAAAAAAATATGAGCATGTTCAATGAACACCACTCTTTGAGTGCGGTCATGCACAACACTGTTTGAACTATTATACTAAAATGGGAAGAACCACATTCCAAACATTGCAGGGCAAAAGCATATCATTAAACCAACAATTACTAATAGAAAGTTCTGCACAACCGTAACAAGCAGTTTGCTAAAACTACATATGAATTGCCTCTTAAATAGCAGAAACAGAGCGGGTAGAAGTCTAACCCCCTCTGCTCATTGAAAACCTTATTAACTGTCTCACAGAGATACCTCAGTGATCAAAGAGTGCTGGAAATACTCCACCCTTATTGGTTATCACTGATATTAAGACTGACTGTCCTTCCATTTGGATCCCTGCAGAGGACAGATGCAGCCGGGGATTAAATCACAATTAACATTAAAAACATCCAAACTCCTGGGATTTCTTTTCCATACAAGGTTAATTTTAGGTGCAGTCTCCAGACTAAAAGGTGGAGAACATAAAGTTTAAATTTACATGTCATTTTTAGGTGGATGGAAGGACAAACTGCTTCATGACATTTAAAATGTCACAAAAACCTTCTGGCTCATTATTCAAAAATGTCCTAGTGGCTTTGAAAAAGACTGTAGAGTTCAGGGCAGAGAGCAGGGTGGGATTATTATTCTTATTATGTTTTCATGTAATTTAATGCTAATGTGTTTAGTTGAATACCTTATTAAATGCATTTGGTATTCTAATGTAATTTACAGTTTAATAAATTCCATAACACTTTCAGCAGTGTGGGTTTTACTGTCCTTATCATTTAAAAGGCATCTGCGCACAGTTTTGGAAATTGCACTGCTAAACACTTTGTGATTTTTTTTTAGCTCGCCGTGAGATGACTCCTGACAGTTTTGTCTCTTAATGTGTGACATATTTTGCGGTTTCTAAGTGGTCTCTGTGGAGTTCATCCTGTCTGAGCCATCTGGCTTGAGTAGTTGAAGTGTTACGAGGTTCACTCTTCTGCAGATGTCTATTACCTGATTTGTGCTGCACTAATGAGAGGCCTGCCCAAATTAGCAGCTTCTCTGGGTCCTCCCAAAGCTGGATAACGAAAGCACCAAGGACCTCTTTTGTCCTGTAACTACTGAGACATATGGAATGAGCTGAAATGAGATACGGCGCTGAATCTCTGTGATCTTCTTTGTTCCACATGGCTTTAAATCACATGGATAACGATGGAAGTTCATTATAATGACTTCAAGTTTTTAAACTCTGAGGCTACATCCACACTAACATGTTTTTGTTTTAAAATGCATGACTTTTGCTACAGTACCACCACACTATTTACATATATATAGATGGACAACATAACAGATATTTTCTAATAATTTGGTTTTCAATAGGTATTTGATGCCATAAAAGTGGGCTTCACGTCATGATTGACAGCCTATTTCAGCTCCTGGTGTAGTTCGCTGGGTGTATGGGCGAAATCACTGCCAAGCAGTGATCGCACCAAATTACATTTTCAGCGCAAGATTGGCGCACCCGTATCCGGGATATTTTGGCTTCATGTTTGTACAATGGATGTCGTCCATCTTCATGTACAGTCAACGGTCCACACTACTCCAGCGTGTTCAAACTCCTAAAATGGAAACATTTGGAAATGCTGTTCTACAGTTTGAAACTCTGGGATTGTGTTGTAGTCTAGATGGACGGAAATGCAGATTATGAAAACAATGACGCAGGCACCCACATTTACTTCCTGATGGAGCCTTATCAGTCATGACATTTCCTTTTCTGATTCATTACGCCCCTATCACATGATCCTTGTTCGAAAGAAAACAAACAACAGCAGCTTTGGTGACCAGCTGTTAATTCAACACAGATAACAAATTACATGTGTTGCTGACCTTATTGACAGTTCCACCTCCTCATTGGTCCAAGCAAAGAAATCTCTCATCCCACTTTTCTACTCGCTGTTCTTCGTTCTTAGTACTTTCTGCAACTGAACAACCAACCAGAGTGGAGGATCTGCTCCCTGTTTAAACCATCACACATATGATCAGTTTATTTACACTCAGACTTAGACTCTCTTTATTGTCAAACCATCCAGATACAAATATACATTTGGGATGAAATACATGTGCATATGGTGCAGCAGTTAAACAGGCAAAGCAAATCTGTGCAACATAAAGATACATAAACATAATATAAATAGTGCAGAGACAAAGACAGTAGTGGAAGATAGATTATAGCTTATAGACTGTAATATAAACTGTTAAACACAAGGAAGTAGTGCAAAGACAGTGTAAAGTGTACAGTAGTGTAAGTCATAACTAAGCCGGAGTGACAGTAAAGTGTTTCTGAATAGTCATGTGACATGCGTTTTCTGAATTATTTTCTGATCATTTCTGAAACAGTGCTCATGTACACGGATTGCTTAAGTTTTAAAACACAATTTTAAAATGAAAACATGTAAGTGTGAACGTAGCCTGAGCACGAAACAGTGCAGCACAATTATTGGACACATCTTTGATATCACATGCAGTAAGTTGTTTTGATCTTCAGCGGATAATTACATTGTGGACAGCTGAGCAGTACACAGCACTTGATGAATTTGTTTACAGTAAAGCACAGATACAAACTGAGTTCCTGATTTAATTGTAGGCCCACAGCCAATCACACGCCAGCTTTTCCTTCTCCTGGTGTCCTCAGCTTTCTGTCATTGCTTTGTTACAGATTGTTATTGTTGATTTTGTTGTGAGCCTGGTAGACACCTTTGGGGTTACAGTTATAGATTTAATTCCCTCTGGGATGTAGTTGTAAGCTAGTATTTTACTAACAAAAACAGCCATGGAATCAGTCTTTGCTATCTTCTTAGGCCATTATTGAAGAAAGAAAAGCATTAAAATCAGTGATTCAGTAATTTAATTTTATGCATCTCAGTGTAAGACGTTATACAATTGCATCAAACTTTCCTCTGAAAAGTTGATAATTTATTTGAATGACCAGCCATTTAAACCTCTGCAGATTACCCAATTTGCTGAATCCCGTCTCCCTATGGTTCAAATAATGTAAAAAACAGATGCCGTTCTTGAATAGAGACAATCCCAGATCTGGATCAGTGCCAGACTGTTGTCAGCTGTTCTTCATGTTATGGTTTATTTCATGTTAAATCCTTCATATGTTTTTGAGATATCCTGCTTATAGTCTGACCCTCACACTAACAAGGGTGAAAATGTAATCCTGCTGGGGGAGGCAGTACTCAGTCACTGTATTCACACATTCCAGTGTGGCTTTACTCTGTATTAGCCCTTATCTCAGGGAGAAGGTGACATTCTCAAATGTTAAATGGTAAAAGATGAATAGAGGCATGGAGATGCACTGGGGGACAGAATGGCTTTGTAGAGGTTGTCCTATGAGGATTGGCTGAGAGGTGAAAATGTGCATGCCATCTCGTTACAAAGGGGATATTGTATAGAGATGGCATGTGGTATTGAGGTCAGCTGGGGTCCTTTAATAGAGGTCGTGCAGCTCGTTGCTCACGGATGATGTATATCAGAGCTGGGGGAGATGTAATAGTGTTTTTCTGACGTGGATCAATTGTGGCTAGTGATTGTATTAGGGCTGCTTGAGCACTTAGATTTCTGTGTTAATGATTCCAGCTAAATGGATGGTTTGTTTCTGAACACAGCAACGGAGAGTGTCATGTACTACTGTACAGTATACCCCAGTTAAATGTCAAGAAGGAATGAAAAAAAAATATAATGCCCAAGCCTGCAAACAATTGATCGATTAGTCGAAAAAATAATTGACAGATTAATTGACAATAAAAATAACTGTTAGTTGCAGCCCTACTGGGTGTGTACTGTACAGCTAAATGAGAGAGCATTGTGGAGCAGCTGCTGCCACTTGTGCAAACCATTAAATTAACAATATAAAATGACAAGTATCACCCCAAAAAATCGGCCATGAAAGCCAACAGGTTTAGTATTGGTACTAACTGGTCCAGAAGTATTGAGATCATCCAGGGGCTTGACTACCCTAGTTTAAGCCTTGCCTGGTAGTCGTTTCATTTTCATAACCCGTTTTATTTAGTGCGATGGATCATGTACATGTGTGTCTATTTTCATATGTGTACATTTGGAAAACAGCATGTTTGTAACATTGTCTGTTGTTTCTGTTGGCCTTGAGTGTGATGGTATGGATTTTCTCTGGCTGCTGTGAAAAAGCTACGTATTCCCATGGTATGGCGGTTTACCACGACTCCCCAAATAATTGCATTTTATTGGACTATATTCAAGGATACTGTCAAGTGTAGCGTGGCTCCTTTAAGGAATAAGGCAGTGTGAAACGTGATTGAGCAAGTGAAGGAGAACGAGCAGGTGATGAGTAATTTTGCTGCAAACGGAGGAGAGATGTAGAAGTAAGTTGTCGGGCAGACAGTAAATATGCAGTACAGTGTGTCAGTTAATAAACGCTGCAGCTTCTCAAGACCAGGAAAGGTCTCATCTGTTGTTTCCCAACTACTGGAAGAGTGATGGGCTAAGAATTGCAGTACCTTTGTGCCTACAACATTGACTCAAGTGCGATCGTATCCCTTTCAGAAGCTTTGTAATCCAGCTTTAAACTATAGTGTCTTTTTTTGGAGATGCAGTCAAATAAATCCATAGTGATAAATCTAACACCGAATTTTTCGGTGATTATTCATCAATTTTTCCATGTTGAAAATTGTTGTTGTTAGCACGCTGTTAGCTTTCCACTAGTATGGCTGAGTGTTGACCAATCAGAAGCTGTGTTCCTGACTTGTCATGTGTGACAGCGCTGATTTCAAACACATTGCCCGATATAATAACATGAGATTGACCCTTCAAAATAAAATTTTCAGTAATGCAGCCATTATCACAGACCTTTTGGTTGCTTTCTCTGGAGACTCTCTATTGTACGCTGTTTTGTGCCTCTCTGTTATCTTTTTTGTATGCTATTATCTTTCTGTATCTTTATTCTTTTGTTTGTATTTTCATTTATGTATAGCCTATCTCTTGCTCCTGGAATAGAGTTGCCTTTGTGCTTGGTGATCTACTACTTCATTTTGCATTATGTCAATAAACAATTTATCACAAAAAACCCACACATGTAGCAACGATTTTTCTTCATCAAAATGCAGTTTATCATAGCAAACAGTAACAGAGAAAGCATTGACATTGGCGTATAAGTGTGTATGGTCCTGAGAGTGAATATATCCACTGCAACATCTCTCTGGGGTGCTCATTAATAACAACACCCTGGGGAGCTGATGTATACACAGAGCGTACAAAAGGAGAAAGAAGGTTAAATGTGTACGTGACTCTGTGTGTGTGTGTGTGTGTGTGTGTGTGTGTGTGTGTGTGTGTGTGTGTGTGTGTCTGTGTTCTCTGTGGCTCTGTCCTCTTGGAAACAGAAGGTGGTCCAGCCAACCAGTCAGCCAATCAGCCAGGCAGCCATATAACCAATTCCCCAACTGAGAACAGAGCAGAAACAACAGCCAGCCACCCGACCACACATGCATTCAGTCAGCAAGCTGCCAGTGAGGTGATTCACCATCTGCCAAGCAGGCATTCAGTCAGTCAGCTGGCCAAGTGGATTTCTTCCTTACTCTTTCAGTGGATAATGAAATAAACATTTCTTTCTGTCAGTCTTGGGTTAGATACATTAAACACCTCAAATGAGGAGCCACTGGTGCTCTTTTACCTCTGCTCAGCAGCCCTGTCCATGTCCATGCATGCTAAAACCCTGTTTTCGATTCTCCCACTGCCACATGTAAACTGTAGGTCCTGCAGCTTTTATGCTTCTGTTCTGTTGTTTGTATCGCGTTTGATGTGTGAGCATGACCGGGGGCACAGCCCAGAGTCTAGCAGAGAGATTGAACAAATATATCTGTGAGTGGTTTGAATTCCAGACATGTCTCAACAGATGTTGCTGAGAAATCTGTAATTTATTTACTCTAATAAATAATAAAGTGACCGTGATATGTCATCAGAGATTAAGGAAACCTGTTAAGTTGAAATACTCAACAACTCAAAAACAACTCAATTCAGCTATAGACTATATATTAAATAGGATTTCAACCTATTTAATATACAGTTTATGTCTCCAACTTGCTATCTGGGACTGGAGTACTCATTTTCAATTGCTATATATTTCTCCTTTAACAGCCAGGAAAGCTGCTCAGTGGCCAAAAGAAGAAGGCTGTTAAAGTTTATTCAATGTGAAGCAAATTAGACATATAATTATTGCACATGCATTTGTTGAAATATGGAGACTGTCTGGCGGAGGCTTTTCTGTGATCTGAAACTCAAGCAGCATTTTGTACTTTCTCTTGAACCATGTAAATTTGATTTGCCGTGTTTTAATATAATCACCCAAAGCTAAAAGAAATGAAATTATGAAAGAATCAGTCAGAAACAACATTAGTATATGCGTGGGAGATGTCCGCTAGCATCGAATATTCACAAAAGGGGCTAATAGCAAATCGTATGAATAAGTTATGACCCTGCCGAAACTGGCGTACTGTACATGGATGCACTAATAGGCTATACATCAGAGAGGCAGTGAGAGGCCCATTGAGAGATGCAGTTGTTATTTGAAGTGGGGAGAGACAGCTAAATGCCTGATACACCAGAAGAGATGAAAGTGGAGCAGAGCTCAGAGCCTTAAGTGACTCTTCAGTAACAAGCAGAGAAAAGGAGCACGCAGAAAGGGCCTGCAGTGTTTCTCTATGCAACATGAGTGTGAGCACTCCACTTCCCCACCTGCGAGGTTACAATCTCTGACTTTCTTTCTTGCTCTTTGTACTTCTATTTTATGTTGGCTCTTCATGCCCGTCTTGCTACATCGCACTCTCACTATTTGATCTTTAACTTTGCAGGTAAGTTTTTAAAAGAGTTGGGGAAGCACTTTCTGTTGAATCTCAAATTAAATATTCAGTCAGAGCACGGCTCTTAACATTTCTCTTTAGTTTTAGGATCTCTGGGTGACCACTCAAGCTTCTCTAGAGAAGCAATAGAGAGCTTTTCATACTAAGTAGTCCAGTATAGCCACTCAGGGGTCAAGTGAGACAGCTCTTATTAGTGTGCTTAGGAGACCTTGAGGGGGTCCTTGGTTTGATCAGGGAGCCTCAGAGCAACAGGAGGAAAATGTATAGTAAAGACCCCAGCATGCTCCAGCTTGTGCCTTTTCAATAAGATGATTGTTTTCCAAAACCTCTGCGTGCACTTAAGTCTGACTCATGCTGGATAACCCAATATCAATATTTGAGACCCTAAAGGAATACTTTGACACTTTGATAAGCAAGCTTATTTTCTTTCTTAGTGACGCCCTGTTCACACTGTAGGATTCATGTGATGAATCCTGTGTTTGCAACAATGTCGAAGGTTGGAGCTTCACAGTTGAAATTTCCAACTGTGGACCTCAAAGCGATCCAGGTGTGCAAAACCAAAAATAAACTAAAAACAGGGATGATTGTGACAAACTGATGTTTCTTTGGCATGTGTACACTCAAGTTAACCTTCAGCAGTGCATCCTCCTTGCATAAATGGCACAGAGGAGGAAAAATGACACATGAGGTCACAGATGCACCACTGGCATGAGTTTACATGCAGAACAGTTTTTACTGTATGTATTATTTTAGGCTTCCAGGAGTGCTGCCATTGTTTGACGTTTGACACTGGATAAGCAAAGTCTGTACTTGAATCAAATTTACTGATATTATCCCTAGGATATGATGTCAAAGCTCTGAGTAACATCATTTTAGAAGTGGAGTGTTTCAGCAGACACATTAATAACATCGTTAAGAGTTGTTTTGCTCACTTTTTGCATGTGTTACAAGCATAAATATGTATATGCAGCTCACCTTCTCTGTCCCCATTCAAGTGTCAGTATAGCCAATCTCACACCACAGCTGTTGACTACTGTTAAAATATTATGAGCTGCAATCAGATTGCATACTTCATACTTAAGTTGTTTGACAACAGAAAATCCAATCACAGAGAGACTGGATGGGCCTAATGTTATTAGAGGACCTCTGTGTTTGGTAATTTGGCAGTTGATTTTTTACTTTTTATATTCTGTATCTCCAGATTTGCACAGGATTAAGATCACACATGAAGCAGCCTTCACAGTCTTTGCCACCCTTCTAGCCAGACACTTGATATTGTTAAGGTGGAAATCTCCAACACCTCCATGCACATGCTATGGATGAGAGAAGTCCTTAATTTTGTCAAACTGGAAAGAATCAGGGGAAAAATGAAGTGCGACCTGAGAAATGTGGGACCTTCTTTCACTTATCTTTGAGAGCTGGATTTGTATTAAATTGTAATATGACGGGGCGCCTGGGTAAGTCAATTGGTAGAGCGTGCACCCCACGTGTGGGGGCTGTGGGTCCTGTGCAGTGGTCGCGGGTTCAGCTCCCGCTCGCAGCCCTTTGCTGCATGTCATTCTCCCACTCTCTCTCTCTCCCCCCATTTCCTGTCATGTCTTCAACTGTCCTATTCATTAAAGGCATAAAAAAGCCCAAAACATTAAAATAAAATGTGATATGACATGCAGCAGACCAACCATTACTTTGTGTTTTAGTATACTATGTTTATTTTCAATATGAGTATATATTTTTATTTTATTTTAAGTTGTTTTATGTCCTTGATCTTGAGTTCTGCTTTGGTTTGTCTGTCTTGGTCCTGTCAAGGTTTTGTATTGTTTGCTTTATCACTGCTATTTATTGTATTGACTGAATGTCGTTGTATTGTTCATTTGTTTGATTTGGACAATATCAATAAACAGACTGCAGATTAAAACACAAACAACCTCCACAATTATTACAAATGACTAGAGGTCCTCAGGTAATACTAGTTTCACTAGTATAGGGCTTTAAATAAGATTGGTTCTCATCTCTGCCTGTCAAGTATGAAGTTACAGACACTAGCAAGTTAGCTTAGCTTAGTATAAGGACTGGGAGCAGGGGAAATGGCTAGCCATGACTGATTTTCTTCCTGCAAACTTAAGGATATCATCCCTACAATGACCCGAAAACTTCATTGATGTTAAATAATAGTCAGCAGTCAATAGTGGCCTCCTGCCTTAGATGTGGATCATAATCACAGGTGTTGATTCTGGGATGTCCAGGGATGGGGGAAATTGTTGGTCTCTGAACCAGGGGGCAGTGACCAACAATTTACTTAAAGTATTAATGTGCATTTTTGATATTTAATTGTTTGGAACAGCTGTCACGATGAAACATCTAACAGGACTGGACATGCAACGCTGCATCATGTAATTGGTTTTAATTTATGACAGGTAATATCTGATTTCATGTCAGGCTACAACATCATCTGACCTGATATGTTGTTATTTTGAGGCTGTTATTTATAATTGGGGGGACAGTGAAAAATATTGGCAGTGCTCAAGCTCCTCAGCAGCCACAGAGCTGGAGTCTGTGCACGGTTCATTCATTCAGTGGCTCTAATACAGTTTATTTAGAGGCTATATGAAGATGCTTTGTCATTTTTGTAGAAGTCTGTGTGTGTGTGAGCGTCTCCACCAACTAAAGGCACACAAATTATGTTTTTTGTCTCAGAGCTAGAATGTGGAACAAAAGCTTGACGTTCAGGTGTCCTGTGAGTGAAGGTAGCCTAGTTAATGATAAAGCTACTCTATATTTTTTTCAGAAAGGAGTGACTTTGTGGCTTTGTTTGGGCAGCGAGAAAGTGACAGACAGCGCTTGAAAGCAGGTGTCTCCCGCTAAAAATAGTAGGCTATTAAATTGAGTTGTTTATCTGTCGTTTCCACACGCAGAGCATTCAGGAACAAAATGTTATTTCTCATGGACCAAGATGCTAACACAGAAATAGACAAAAATATAATGGGCCTGTATATACAGACAACATACACAACGTAAAGGTACAACTACAGATGACAGCAAAATTACAAGGGTTTAGAAGACTGGCATTACAGTGCGGTATGCACATCTGTATGTAAATATAGAGAACAGCATAGCATAGTCAATAAATATACAGTGGAACCAGAGCAGTGGGCAGAGTAAACACAGAGCTCGAACAAAATAATTCAAAGGCACAAAATGAGTAATTAGAACATGAATCATTAATTATTATTATTTTTCTCACTGACACTTCTCTGGCTCTGAAAGTTTTTGTACTGACTGAAAAAAAAAATATAACAAGTTTATTTGTGGTCAGCACAGGGACATACTCAATGTTTCCCTTCCTTCCTTTTTCTTTAAGCTAACCATCTTCATCTAACTCCTGGTGTTTCGTTATATATATATGCTACATATACATACATACACATATATATAGTACAATTGCAAAAATAGTTGTTGCATATCAGCTGTGAAAAAATCATAGTACTGCAAACAGTCGTGCAACTGAAAAACAAAAGGACAAGAGAGCCCAGCAGGTATGTAGAGTAATTACCCGAGGCTTGCGAACAGCTTGTGCATATCTATAGACAGTGTATGTATGGAGGTATTGAGCACATTTTCTCCACATAGAGGAGTGGACAATGGTGAGGACAAAGAGCCCCCCCACTCCTCCAGCACCACCATCAGGCTTAGACAGGGTCACACCCGCCATGTCCACTGGGGCCACAGAAACGACAGAGGGCATGTTGGGAGGGCAGCAAGGATGGAGGGAAGTGGAGAGGAGCAGTGGGAGGTAGAGTGGATGATAGTGCACTCGGAGGCTCCAAAGAGTCAAGGGATGGAGCAGACATTGTAGTGCTGTGTGGAGAAGCAAAGAGCAGGACAGACATGTCTATGGCATAAAGATAACCGATACAAAGCTATTACTGCAGCGAGCATGTGTGTGGCTGGAATTAGATTAAAATGTCTGTGCTGCTTCGCATATGGTATCATTTATGAACCCAGTGTAGAGTATCCTGGATGAGTTGAGGATGCTTGATCTCACGGTAGATAAACATTACATACTTTCTCATATTTCTGCCTCAGGAGAAATATGATGATCTAAAGTGGGTGGAAGAAAACCTGTTTTCTTCGTGGTACCCCAGCCGACCTATTCATTTCATGGATTATGTGTTCATGGCAGCAGGCATAACGCACACTACCAACTATCATGTGACCTCCCACAGCTGAAATAATAACACTGAGCATAGGCAATCTTTGTTTATTTACAGATTCTAAAAAGAAATGCAAGTATGTCTTAATAAAAAGTCAGTCAGAAGTGTAATAGAGAATAAATTGAAGATGTGATATTAACTGTGAACTGAAAACACAAATTGCTCTCCATTATATTGCACATCTTGTTTACTGTCAAGCATATCTTCAACATAAACTTTAATTTTACAGTTTACTCAACAGAAAAATACACTATTATTACAATTCATAATTGAAACAGTTCTGCAGAATCGTTCTTTAAGGTGAGCTAGAGCCAACAAATCAATTAATATGCAGCCGTTAGACATTTGGAACATTAATTAACTGCAAGTACTGTATGCCTAATTTGCTACCTGTATCAGCACATGCCACCTGCACTGGTTCCCTTGTGGCTTTTAATAGTCCATAAACTCTCATCTCCACCAGACAACACACATGTTTGAATACATAAAACAAATAAATTGTGAATTGCATTGTATTTGAATTGCAAAAACAGATGTACAGTTGATTTAATGACTAAACTGAGCCAGGTGTTGTGTATTTAATATAACTTCTCAAGTGTAGTCAAAGTCAAGCAGAATCAGAATGGCTGAATCCCTCCTTTGGTATCAGGGGCAAAGGAAGGATTCTGCAAACAAAAATAAGAACAGGAAGGTTTATAAAGTCTTTTGTTCCCACAGCAAGACTGTTAAATGAGAGAGTCAGTACAATAACATCGGATTTGATGGGATTTTGGTCATGGCTATGTGCAATTGTGTGCAATATCTGTATGGTGCAATATACTCATTAGTTGATTATAATGTAGATGTAGAGTCTCTCAGGGTCATGTAGCCCACTTCATCTTGAAGCATTTATTCATCTCTATATTAGTGTCTGTGTCTCACATAGGGATGTCCATTTTCAGTTTATTTTGCTTTTGATATCATATCCCAACACCCATTGAATGGTAACATCCTGGTTAAGAACAGTGGCATCACACAATTTACATTTGACTTGTTGCCTTTCTGGATGAAATGTTTCCACACAGAGCTTAGTTTTCTGCTACCTACTGTACTACTGCGCTAGCGAAACTGTAGACCAACGTGTGTATCCGACCAAAAAGATTCTTGATTTTTAACTCTTTCAACTCATGTCAGCGTATGCTAGAGAAAGTGTGCTTGGAAGTGTTCTGTGTGAATGTGTGCATGTGTGTTAGGAGGATGGGGAGACCGTGTGGATGTAATATCACTTTTCCAAGTGCAGTTTTTTTTTCTGTACAAACATATTTTGATTAAATCATCTTTTTTATTTATATAATTTGGCTGGGCCACTGAGCCATTAGTTGCCCGAGGGTTTAATATAATGCCAAATTTTGAAGTACATACTTTTAAGTGTTGCCAGAATACCACGTCTATCACTAGGGACAGCGCTGTTTTTTCACAGAACTGAGACAGCTCTTCTCCAGGTGATTAATTATTTGCTGAGATGTTAGACAATCCCATGTGACACTTCTTGATCTGAGTGCTGGTTTTGTGGAAGATAATTATCACTATGCTCTTATTTCAAAATATGTATAAAAAAAACCCAACAAAAACAAATGGGCCAGTGTTTTTGTGAGTTCTTTTTATCCTGTCTCTTACATATGAGATGATAAATATGTGGGTACATGTGAGCACAGAGCAACATTGCAAAAGTTTATTTTTATTTTCCCACTATAGGTCTATTACAAACAATTTCTATCATCTCTATGCTATTTTTAGCCTTAGAATTAACAAACAGAGTCATACCTGCATACCCTCTCTGGGAAGTGAGATGTACAGTAAATCTAATACAGTAACTCTTTAACATCAGTTTTTATTATTATGCTGATGACATCTAGTTATGTGTCTGTACTGTAAATTCAAATGATGTCCAAATCCAGGTGCTCCAACTACATGAAGTTTTGGATTGTTCTGTATTGTTCTCGTATTTTGATTTCACTAAATTTAATTATTCAGTCAGTGAAACAGGATTATGTGTTCATGGCAGCAGGCATAATGCACACTCGGGGAACTTGTCCAGTTCCTCAAGGCCTGACCACTTATAACATTTACATGGTTTTTCTCTCAACCAGACAGTAGAAGCACAAAATGTCATATTTAGGTGACATACAGTTATATGTACACATGAACCTCAGGCATCCTAGTTGTCTGTGCAATCAGCATGGGTGCTTTTCATATATTAAGAGCTGGATCTCTGTCCAGAAAAAAGTTGAAATTGTTAGCCGGCATAATCAAGATTTTTGTTCTTTTACTGTGCAGCCTGGCAGGGTATACAGTATATTTAGCCACTAAGATAATGACATTTTCTCATTCAGTAATGGAAGCTAATGAATAATGGGGGAAAGATTGTACCAGAATGACTAGAAATATATATTTCTGCATCTGACTCCCTCAATGGTCCTCGCATCATTACATTACTTTAATTTAATTCAGTATAATCACAGTGTCACAGGACGCACGCACGCACACACAAACACACACACACACACACACACACACACACACACACACACACACACACACACACACACAAACTTAATGAATGTGGTCTTAATTAAAATGGCTCAAACTTCCATCTAAGCCATTCAGTGTCAACATTCACACAGAAAGAAAACATTGCTCACCAGATTACGGAGGCACATTCAATTTGTTTTGAGTTAATGCAGGCTCTCCAACCAAATTCCTAGTAAATCAGAGTGTTATTACAAATCATATTCACCTTCATTTTATCTTTACCTGAGGAGTTTATTTTCAAAAACTGAAAAACACCATTCATAAAATTGAAAAAAAAAGATTTATGAAAAATTTGTGATGTCTTGTCAAAACAACCCAGCACCTGTTTGATTAATATTCAGTGGAGGGCGCAAAAAAAGGGGGAAAAAAGTGATTCATGAAAATAAATGAGCATGAGACATCTGTGTTTGAGTACGAACTCTTCACTCACTCGACCGCAACAATGATGAGATGTTTCAAGTCCATCATCTATTGCAGGAAATTGGTCCATTAATAATAAATTAAATGCATTAAAATTAGAAACACGAATGGTGAAAGGACTTCTGTAGTGTTGTACAAAGCCAGTAAAGTCACATTGTCATCCTCATTATATTGCTGGAGATCTTAAATATTGATTGATTGATTCCTTTTATTTTCGTGTCAGAGGGACACGAGGGAAAAAGTAAGTATCTCATACAAACCCACTTCAAATAATCTGAGCTATCCCTTTAAAAATGCAATGAAGTAATGTGCAGTTTACATAATAAAAATAAGTTATGAGAAAGTCTCCAGTCCGAAGGAATAACATTAAAGTGGTGCTGGTCTCTTCGACTGCCCTCATTTTTTTCCGCTGTGATGAGATCAGCAGAAATAAAATATCTTTGAACTTTTATTTTCCCATTTGCCTCACTTTAATTCCCATCACTTAGCAGTTCCCGTGGTCTTCCACTGTGCTCTTTGTTATGCCAGCATGGCTTGGAAACTGTTGATGGAAGAGCTTTGCTTTGGCTGGTGTCAAAACATGTGCCACACCATTGCGTGGGTGTGTGAAAGATTAATATGTTGCTTGAGATTCAAGGCTTTCCTCTCTGTCTCTCTCTGTCAGTGTACAGGAGTAAAGAGGCTCTCACAAGCTGGTGGCTGAACTGGACAGTTAAACTGTGTGAGGTTTTGACTCTGTACCAGACCAGGCTGATTTATCATCAGTTTAGCCTGACTGCAAACATGAGTAACATGAAAGTAATAGTCTGCTTGTTGAGTCAATTTACTTTATTTCCAAGCCTGTAGTGCATGGAAGAAAAAGATCAAATAAGACAGTCTACTGAGTATTAGAATAATCTTTTTAAAAATTAAATGAAAAATAAAGTATATGAGACATGGTCTTATACTGTATATTAAAATAAACACTGACTAATATAAAATAAACAGGTCTGTTCTCTTCAAAGTACATATTTTCATAATTTACATCAGAATAAGAGATACCAGAGATGTTACATTCCTGTGGATAGTTAATGTCTCTGGTATAATCTTTGGTATTTTTGTCTTGTTGTGACATTTTTTAATAACCTCTTCTTCCATTTCCCCTTCCTATCATTAGTCCCTTCATTTCCACTCCTTATTAAACATGTTAATTGGTTAAAATACCCAATTGTCTTTTGTGGCTCGCAATGAGGTGTTGCTTTTTTCGAGGTGGTTTTCATTTTTACCATTTTCTCCTGTCAGCAGTTTTGCATAAAATTGTTTTCACTGTGAAACCACAGCATATAAACAAACAGTTTTTTTTGGAAAATAGTAATGGTCTGCTTTGTCTGTGGTTGTTATTTATGAATAATATTAGTTATTCTTCATACTGAATGGTAAATTCATTCTTCTTATCATACTGTGCCTGTCTGGGGAAAATATCAGTAGAGTTTCAGTGCCGTTCTCTCATAGTTCAGTCCAGCAGCTCAAACAGTAAAGTTCTGTGGAAATTTTCATTTTAATTTGTGGGATAATGAGACCAAACTCCACACTGATTGGCTCGGAGTTTGGAAACAGCACTACTGGTTTATTTTTCTGCCTGGTTGAACAAGTTTCCATCATTATCTTAGGTTGAAACCTTGCCGATGGCCAACTTTATTTTATAAATTAACTTATTATGCAGTTATAGAACGATATTCTATTCAGTAATTTATGATAACTTGAAGGATGAAATCAATGAGATTTTTAAATAAAGACATCAAGGTGATCCACCTAGTCTTTCACCAGCCACTCATTTAAAAGTCTAAATATAATAGACTTTTTTCACAGCAGACACTTTCAGTTGTCATAATAGGAGAAGCACAGGTATTAATAATAATAACATTAACCATGGCACTGGTCTATTCAAAAGTCCCAGTTAAACATGTCAGTGACCTAGCCTGCACAATACCAGGACCCTGAAACTGATAAATGGCTAAATGGAATTCAGCCATCATTATTCTATTATGTACACCTGTGCCTTTTCTACTTATATCTCAGAATGTCTGAAATTCTGTGAAAAGGCCCATTAGAACATTTGATCAAATTGACCAACACTATTCTTTAGGTTGAAGTGCCCTGATTTTACACATCAAAGTCTGTTTTTTCCAACATCGGTAACATCGGTTGAGGGTAAAGCCAGCAAAGTGAAATGAACTACAAATTTGTGGATGTGATATCAGAGAAGTGAGCTTACCAAACTTCTGTTGTAAGCTTGGTGGGGGGTCTTGCTGGATTTAAATACTTATGGCCCATAGAATAGTGAATAGATAGAAAATAAGTATGTTTTTTGCATTGATTCTTGCCGGAGGACCCACTTGTTGCTGCGGTGGATACGACACATCAGAGGGCTGAATGGAGATGACGTGCAAACAGCTTCATCCATGTTTGCTGGCTCAGCTTTATCATCAGGACTAATGTTAAACCCAAAATACCACTAAACAGAGGCAGTGGCATTTTCCTTTCATACTTAGCATGTAACGTTAGCCGACTTAAAAGCTTAAAATCTTGCTACATCAAGATGCATCAAGAATCGTTTTATCATCACATCGTAGCCCTCTGAATTCAAATAGAATTTTGAGATGCCAAGAAATTCCCCGTGTCCAGTGCTGAAGTAAAGTGCTGTGTTGACCACCTGTCTTCAAATTTACTTTATGTTGTCATGTGCTGTCATTATATTAATGGGTCTTTAAAGCATTTTGGTCCATCTTCAAAGATGATGATGTAATTGCTGCATTTTTCTGCCTTTTGTTCTGAGGATTACTTTTTTTTAAGCATCAGACATAGTTGTGCTCATATCACTTAAAAAGTTCCACTTTTGAAGTTAACAACTCCCGAGAATCACTCAGGTGTTATATTGAAAACTGGAGATGAGCTTGTATTTTCTCATTAATTATTCAGTGTCAATTCTGAGGACTAATTCCCCTCTCAGCATGCTTCAGTGGCCACTCCACTCCACCCGTGTCTGCAAATCCCAGCATCATCCCCTTATTATTCCCCTCCTAAATGAGCCATATTATGATAAACTCTTACCTCATTTGGCAGATTATTTGTAATGAACATAACAATTTCTTTGTTTGTGTTGACCTGCAATGGTTGCTTGTGTGTAGACTGGATATATGTATTGTATAGCCTATATTCTATAGATAGATAGATACTTTATGAAGTACACTAATGAGGTGTAAAACTTGACATTCTTTATTGATTTGAGATCCAGATACGATGAAAAAATAGGTCTCCAGCAATATACAGTATGTGTCTTCCACCATCATAAAACCTGTGAAGTGAGTTCACAGTATATGATCTAAACCTCTTGAGTACCTTGACCTCCCTCTTCATATCTCTCTTTATCTTTCCTACACACACAAGCAATGCCTCCACTGCTCCATTCACCACATGAACAAAACTATGGTGCTTTCTGCTAATAAAAAGAAGCACATGAACTCACGATCTGACCTGTTAAACATGCATCACACACAACCATGCATATACAGTATATAAATGATGCATCCACAGGCATGCACACAGCAGACCAGGTTCAGCCTTCCTGGGACCACCATGTTTACAACCGTGGGCAATTTCTTGAGCTACCCTGACCTTCCTGTCCTCTCTCACCTCACCCCCCTCTCAACCCCTCTCTTCCTTATCCCCGTGGTCATTTGTATTCATGCACTTTCATTTACTGTCACCCTGCGTCAGTTACAGGCTGCTCTGAGGTCCTTTCTTGCTTGGCAAGCAGCAGCTCCGTTTGCTTTCCTCCCTCCACTCTCCTCCCTGTCGTCCCTCTGTTCTAACTCTCCCCTGCCCCTTTCCTCTCATCATGATAGCAGACTGTGTGCAGCTCAATAAATAAGTATTGCTTGCATGCTCCAAAATAAATGCAACTGAACATTAGATGAATATATAGAGGCTGACACTCAAGAGAGTGCACGTTCCGTGCTTGCATTTAATCAAACGTTCCAGAGGAGTATTCTAATGGATCCTGGCCACGGTCTGTATTACTTCTTTCCTTGGCAGTAGACCCAGTAATAACAGAAGACTCACTGAAGTTTTAGCTTACTGGGTCATTCAGTCTTGACGCACATCGACTTCGACTCATAATGATCAGAGAATTGCCTGGCTGATCAGGACAGCGTCAAATTAATTGCAACAGGAAAAGATGCTCTTTGATATGTTTTTTTTTCTTCTTCTCCTGTCTCTGTTGTGTGTTGGTCTTGAAGTAATTTAAACCAGCAGGGTTAGCGTTGAATATGAGATATTAATAATGTTGTTGCTGGCTTTAGAAAGCATCGGTGCACTTGATTTAATTAATGATGAATGTGAAAACATAAAAACATATCTTATTTAGTGCCTACAAGCTGAAGGAGCCTAATTACCTGGTCTGAATGGTTTTTTTTTTAGATCTGCACATCTCAAACGGTGACTGCCTGTCATTTACAGAATAACTAGGGCTGCAAGATACAGTAAAAAAAATTATAATGCCATTATTTTGACAGATAATTTGTTTGCAATATGATTAACGATAGTAGGAGAAAAAATTGATTCTCTTAAGTATTGTGATTTTTTTATGATTCTTGAATTGATGTTTGGATTGCTGCATCAATTTTGTACTTCATAGAAATAATTAGCTGTTAATCCCTCAGTGTGATGCTAACATATAATGGTAATTCCCATTGATGTGCTAACAGAAATTAGCATGGCAATTTTACTTCACAGGCTTAACATAAAATGATGTGTGCTCAGACTTTAGGGCACAAATTTCCTCTGATCTGTGGAAACTAACTAATAGCTGCTGACTTCACATTGCTAACTCAGTCTATTATTCTGGCTTTAAAACTTTACACTGAGGAGCTACAGCAACCTCAAGGGGTCAAAGCTCAAACTCTAAATACCTGATGGGTTTAAAGATATGGCCGGACGCTTTATTAATTTTAGTAGGTAGTAAATGATGCAGCTGAAATATATCTCAGGAAGACTAACATGTGATTTGCTTGTTTTTGGAAATATTAGTCATGATCACAATCTCAGTAAGTGTATGATTCAACTTTTTCACATGGTCTCTTGTAAACAAAGAAAAATAGCAAGAAATCGTAATACCGAATCGCAAAACCAAGCCAAGTATAGTGATACTATTGAATTGGGAGAAAAGTATATTGTCCCACCCCTAATTCGTGATTTCAGTGAGCATCACAATTTTCATTTTCACTGAAAAAATAAAACTAATAAAATTGTGATGATGTGACATTTGTTGGTGTCTGTACCAAACAAACATGTTTTCTTCCATATGGAGAACAAGATTTATAGGCCAGTGCATCTCTGCAGCACTTCATTATAATACTGTTTCATGTTTTTCCTTTTCAAAAAAATTGCAGCTTCTGCAATTTGGTTATTGCACTTGGCTATATTGTGACTTTGATACTTAGATTAATTGTGCTGCCCTGATAATAATGCAGCTCCACAACAGCCGCACTGTGAGTTTTAATTCATCTTTGTGTGTGCGCCAGAAAGTGTGAGCATGTGTATGTGTTTTTTGGCCAGGAGGAGAGAGGCTGCAACCTTTGACCGTCAGCGGGAGGGAGGGAATTAGACCACAGTCCCTGTCAGGGTCATTGTGACAGCTGTGCTAGGAAACTAACCGTGTATAAGATAACCTCACAGTGGCTGAGAGAGCAGCTGCACAGGTCAGCAGGAGGATGAAGTCAAATAATGTGGAGAGGAAGCAAAGCAGGTAGCACTATAAAAACTGAATCGAGCAGAAAAAGTAGGTTAAAGAATCTGTGTTTTATTCAGGTAGAGGCAGAATCAATAAGGGAGACAGGGATAGATGATGTGTTGCGGTCTAGAGTTACAGACACAGGAAAACAAAAGCACATCCCTGAAGTTTATGAATAAAAATAAGAATAGAATAGTTCATTATAGAGAGGCATACTGTATCTCCAGATTTAGCTCTGTTCATGTGTTTGTTTTGATGATATACAGTACCTAGAGGCAGGTTTTTGATTTGCTCCCTTCAGTATTCAGCTCTCTCCTTGATGTACACTGGAGCTGATGCAGAATCATGGCTCGCTTGAGGACTGCTGCCACTTCTTGTCATGTTGTTGCACCGCACTGTCCTTCATAAAAAAAAAAATGGTGCTGATAGTTCAATCTACAGTTTCCACTTTTTTTTTTTGGACTGGCTCCATTTTGCATTCACAAGGCCGACTGCTTTCACCACGGGCTGTGAGTCATGCGAAGGCAGAGCTCCTTAAATGTTAAAACTATAAAGAAAAATGTCATGGCTCATGGGGAGGAAAACATAGCACTTCTTAACAGCACTGCAGGGTCATGTTAGAAATTATAGTTGATATAACTGAGATTCTCAGGAAATTATAGCTGTTGTGACCCCAGATGGCTTGAGGTGGTTAAGAGCCCTGCACAAAGTGAATGCCATATCAAAGACTAACAGAGGTGCAACTGCACAAAAACAGTTACATCATTTTTGGCCATATAACAGGCTATGGACACACTAACCTGACTCTACATGGGTTATATCAACATGATGTAGTCATGATCTGCATCTCTCGGATCGCTTTCTGGTTGCTTGGAAGTATTTCCAAGTAAATGCTGCCATCTATTGGTCACATAAAATGAACTCTGTGCTTGATAGTGGATTCTCTAGCAGGACCTGCTTAGGGTAAATTTCCATTCCATGAAAGAGCACGTTGAGCTTGTTATAACATCTAGCCAAAATTGTGTATAAATACTGAAGACATGTTTATACACATCTTACTTAGACTTAATATCAGGAATCACACTGTCAGTGTGAATGATAAGTGTGGGACAGCTACAATTGATATTTAAGGTAATATGTCTGAGCTCAGACTAGTCTGACAGACATGAACTGATGAAGCTTCTTGGATGAGAGGCGAAACGTCTTCAGACAAGACATTTAAACAAGTCCAGTTGCTTTCGATTTAACCTTCCTGAGATTACAATGACCTGGACGAATGAGAACATTCACGGAAAAGGTAATATATAATAGAAGCAATCCTGTACTATTGTCAGTTTAAAACTAAATGCAGAATTATCTTTGTGTAGTTTACAAAAAATAAAAAAGCCGTGAGCTTGGTACTGAAATCATGATTTCTTTGAAGTAAGGAAAATATTATCATGTACAGTACAGGTACTCAAGAAGGTGTTTTTGCACCTCCACAAAAGAGAGTAACAAGGGAAAGGACTTTCACATCTGTCTCATCCCACTCCAACCAAAATACTCCTGTCCCGTCCCAACTCCTTGTTAGAGTTGTCAGGTGACTGCAGCCACCAGAACAGACAGGAGAGAAAGAAAAAGAAGAGAAAAATCTAATAGCATTATGTTCAAAATAAAGAAAATAGTGTTCATTCATATCTGAACTGACCTACTGTTATTACAATTCCTGTCCTGCCCACTCCTGTTGACATTATTTCCTGTCCCGTTCTAGTCCCGTGACAGGTAACGAAATTGACTCCTATCTCAGGAATATGGAATAGGAATATGCACAGGATTTTCCAAAAACATGTCATATGATATGTTGATAGGTGTTAATATGTTTTGCCTTATATTCTTTACAGCAGTTGTAGCAAAAATAGTGTGTGAAGTTTATTTTTGATGTATAAGATAGGATTGGAGAGGCTAGAATCAAAGATTTGACAAGGTGCTAAGTTTGCTAAGTTGTTTGTCAAAGAAAAAAATCTACAAGCTTCCAATTCTGTATAATTTTCTGAACTCCTGATTTACTAATACATATGCATGAACACTCTGCTCTCTACCAATTTATTTGAAAGGAGGCAGAGATGTTTTGCTGAAAGTATGCAATCCATTTTACAACTGCTCAATGTTTTTGCATTAAAAATGCTTCCACAGAAACCATGATTAACTCTTGTGAACCTTTTTAAATGGCTCTCTGTACACTAGAGTGAGTTGGAGCTTGGTAGCTTAGCAATTTTTTTCTATGCAAAATGGCTGCACAATTCATCGATACATTAGTAGAATCGCAATATGGCCAAGTGCAATATCCAAATAAGCTGCAGTTTTGGACAAAGGATAAATGTGAGAAAACAGCATTATAATGAAGTAGTGTAACGCTGTAGAGATGTCCTGGCCCACACATCTTGTTCTTCAGATGTTTCTTTTGTACAGACCCCAACAAATGTCACATTAGCATCATTATCAAGAAATTATCACATTAATTGTTTTTTCAGTGAAAATGAAAATTGTGATGCAAAAATGGTCATTCATACTAAGCATGAATCATATCACAAACACAATATCTGTCAAAATAATCACAATGGGGTTTTTTTTTAAATCATATTGTGCAGCCCTGATATCAGTCAGCACTGTCAGTAACTCTGGGAGAATGCATGCTAAATATAAATGTACAAAAAGCAAAGTACAAGGAAAAAAAAAAGAAAGCACAGTTAATTGTTCCTGCTTCCTGGAACAGTCACTGAATCTCACAGTGGTAGAAGACGTCCACTTGAGGGAGGCAGAGCTGCACTGAGGCTCTGGATGCATTGTGTCTGTGAGTATAATGGCTTGTAAAGACTTGGGGTGCACAGTGAACTGTATAGAAACCCTTGTCTTAGTCATCCGCTCACCTCCTCTTGTTAGTCCTCTCCTCCCACTAAATACTATTTCAACACCGTCACATCACCATTTCATGTTACTTAGGTCGTTGAATTTATGTAAGTGGTAACTATAGCAACAGGTGCATGTAATAAATCTTAGTCATCTCAGGCATCCTTTGATATAATATGAGATTAAGTGCATGGATTTGATAGTCAAGTGTCACACAGAGAACCCTTTGCCAATAACAAGCCAGACCGCAGACTGTGCTCTGTGAGATGACGGCATGCTGTGTGCTGTCAGAAGAAAGGCTTCCAGTCTGTCAAGATTAAACAATATTTTGCAAGGACTTTGTGTGCAGTGAGCTCAGATTTACACACACATTTGATGTATTATTTGAGCGACCGTGTGCTCCTCTCATTTGTCACTCAGGGTTTTGATTTACAAAGAAGAGAAATGAGAAATTAAAGTGTTAAGACAAAACATTTGTCAAAACTGAGGCAGAGATGAATTATGTATGAAGATGAATACAAATAAAACTAAATACTCTGATGCTCAGTTTCCTTCTGTGCATTGTGAAGTTACAGTGTCTGCTTTGTTATCTTATTGTCTGCTGATCAGGTATGAATCATACATCTGTTATATATCCTGTAGGCTAGTGCATAATGCACGTGACTATATAATCAACACCTACACAAAATGCTACTTTAGTGAAGCCTGTAATCAGTTTTTGTTGAGACTCAGAGAGATGTTGATTTATCTCTCTGCTCATATTTTGAGGCATCGGAGTGTGTTTTTGTCAGATTAAACTGCACCATATTGGATTATTACATGGTGTGGGCGATTACTCGATTCTGATTAGCTACAGGGTGTCCATTAATTCCTGTTATTACACATGATTGTTAAATACTCAATTCTGATTGGTCAATTACAGCATTCTACGGTCTGTTATTTCTGTATAGCAGATCATTGTTGTAGAACAGACTGTTGATATGAAGAACAGATGCAGCAGCATGTTAACAAACCACAGGAGGGCGACGCTAACACACAAGCTGCATGAAGTACACTGCCCCTCTAAAGCTATTGATATTTTATATCAAATAAACAATCCTCTCTTATCGCATTTGCTATTCAGCAAGTGGCTCCGGACTGTGGAAAATAGTCATGGCATATATTTGTGTGTGAAAATCTTGATAGTGATTAGCTAACAAAGACAAGGCTGCATAGTTAGTCTTGTTAAACATACTGTCAAATAATATTTACTGTTTGTCCGCTGTTATTGCTTTTCAATCATGCTAAGCATAATGTTAGCTTTTGGGATTGAAAAACACATGAAAATATAAATTAATGGTCTAGTATAGTATAAGTGGGATAATGCACTCTGTGATGCCCGTAATCAGGAATTCATGCACTGTGTTGGATGGTTCTGGGCTCCATGTCATTCATTAATTCCTGACAGTAGACCACCTCACCCTTAGTATTTATCTATAGTATTCTTTGTAAAGCCATAAAGCCATACTTTTCACTGTCATGTTTTCATGCTCTTCTTTCTTCTCCCTGTGTGTTAAAGAAAGTGGTAAAAGTACTGTTTTTGATCAGTGTCAAAATTTTTTGAGTTTTTGGAGACTTCAACAACAAAACAAAATGACATACATAACAATCGTCATATAGATTTTTTTTTCTTTCTTAAAAAAACACTCAAAAAAGGCAGTGGTCAGCTCTGTGTTAGGTGTGTATAGTTCTTATATTTGCATTCTCAGTGCATGCCAGTGTTGTGTGTTGTGGGTCTGTTGGGGTGTCTCATATCCTACAGTTTTGCCCTGCAGATTGGCCTTCTTTTCTTGCTTTTGTTCCTCCAGCCTTTAGTTCTTGACAAATCCACTTGTCCCTCTCCATCCATGTTGCCCCTGGTAACCAGGGGGAAATGCACATAGACGTCATGAGCAGCAACAGGGAGGGGTTAAGAAAAAAATGTTTCACAACGGAAAGGAGAGACAAGCAGTAAGACAGGTAGCAGAAGAGAGGGAAGAAAAAAGTATAAGAGAGGACAAGGAGTGGGACAGTAATGATTCATGTTCATTATGTGAGCGAAAAACAAATAAAATATTTGTTCACAAAATGGCATTCATCTCCTTTGACTATTGTAATGTGATGATGAATTGCAAGCTGTCAAATGAAGGCCAGCAGCTCTCCGTTGCTGTCATGGCTGAAAGTGTCTGATTCACTGCCACAGCTTGTCTTTGACTGAGGGGTGCATTTTGATGATGTTGACAGGCCAAAGGGACTAGCCATTACAGCTTTAAAACATGTCAAATATTTAGCAAGAGTTTTTCTAATTAATCGAAAAAAGATTTTATAAATCCAAGTTAAAAAGAAGAGCACTAAAATCACCAAGACAGAGTTTTGATGTTCATCACATGGAAATTTGTTTATTTATAAGCTCCTCAGTCTGAAGAAAAAAACATGTGCTTGCTGTCATGAATCTGAGCCATAATTGTTGTAAAATTCCAACAGTTTTAAAAACAGATGAATTCTTTCATTTCTAAAATGTTAACATTTTTACAAAGTTGTCAAAGCTGTGTTGCGGCTCATGGGCGTTGTGTGTTTTATTGAAAAGATGGTGCTTGGTTTTATGGGGAGGTCATTTGAAGGGCATTCTAAGAGGCTGCTAAGATGTTAGATGGTTGCACTGCTAGCTTGTCGTTAAGTGGCTGCTGGCATGGTTTGTTGGGGTGTTGTTGGATGGTAGTGAGGGTGTTAAAAGTTAATTGCTAAAGTGCTGCCAGAAATTGTTTTGGCATTATGGGCGGCTGGTAGTGTGTTGCTTATGTGGTTGTGCTGCATGTAGTGAGGAGGCATTGCTACTTCCTAAGTCATTGCTGGTCTCAAGTGATGCTACTGAAATATTACAGGCAGTTGCTAATGTATTGGTGTGTGACTGCTAGGTTGTAAACAGTAGAACATTAGCAACAGCAGAAAAATTAGCGGACAGAGCCATTACCACATCCATAGAGCCATTGACGTCACCCATTAGTTTGTAGACTTCTGTTTTGAGTGATGTGAGTTGCCATTGTGGTTTTCGATGTGCAGTAGTGATAAGAGCGTAGACCTGGTGGGTTACGTACTGCGTCTTACGTGGTGCAGCCTTTCTCGTATTATAACTAAACAGTATGTTACAATATGTCTAGGCCATGCAGTAACAGAATATTGATTCATATTTGATCAGCACTGCCTAGTTTTAGAATTTGATCTGAGGTTCATGAGCCTTGCGTGCATCATTAGAGACTCACTGAGAATGCCCTATTGATCACACAGTAGCCACGTCCCATGGGGCTGTAATTTACTAAATGAACATCATGCTGCATAAGAGGACTTGAAATTAACACTTGAGACCATAAACTCATTAGGAAAGTGTTAACTGTGGTAGTAATTCAAGTGAGAAGTAGAACTATTATAGTCGCCCCCTACTGGCCATTTGGAAAATTGCAGGTTTAAGGCACTTCTGAGTTCACTTTTCAGACCTAGAAGCTCCTTCCTGCTGCCTGCTGTCTATGGTTGTAGCTGTGTGATTGCTGGAGTGGTATATTTTGTGACTAGTTTACCTGCTCTCCTGAACGCTTTGGAATGTGTATCAAGTTTGGACTGTAACGGCTTAGATACAAATATATTTGCAATACTTAATACTTAATTACTCAAACTAGATGAGATACCAATAACAGCATGTAGCCCAAAAATGGTGAATATTCTAATGTACACTTTACTTCAGACTCCAAAGTCTGATGTTTGAATGACTTGCCATCAAATGTTTTCAAAAGTTTGACTGACATTCATGGTCCTCAGAGGAAGAATCCTAATGACTTGGGTGATTGCATAACTTTTCACCTATCACCACCAGCAGCAGGCCAACGTTCAAGTGAATTATCCACTAAAATCACAGTCATGGTTCCTAGATGATATATCCTAATAATGGACTTTTCTTGTAGTGCCCCTGAGCAGCCGACATTTTTGGATGAGAGTGAAATGTCTTGACACCTGCAAAACATGTTGCCTGCAAAACTGAAGACATTTCCACCAGAGTTGAAATTTGTGTTTTTCAAAAACAAATGTTAGCAATTTTAAAATGCTAGAAATTGTGACCATAAGCATTACACTTAAATAATAATTCTGATCATAATGCATTTTATTTGTATAGCACTTTAAAAGGCACTCTGTGAGTATGTTGCAATCCTGACGTCAGCATTTAGGTCACAACACCACTATGCCACTGCTGTGGAGTGCAGTTAGCGTGGCTGTTAGTCTCATTTCTCTAAATCTCAGGAATGTGAACTGTAGCCAGTGAGAGCTCCCCGATTATGTTTTGATCTGTTTCTACTTTTTTGTTCTGTCTGGAATGCCTTGATGGAGAGCAGCTTACTGTATGTTAAGCAACAGCTCAATACATGCCACATACTAGTTTGAGTACTGTATATACTAGGGAACAGCCAAAGACAAATTCAATTGTGTATTTTTTGCATTTGTATTGGGTTAATTAAGCATTCAGTTGTCTCAATAAGACACGCGTAAAACACTTGTGTTGCTTTAGGGTTGCTGCCAGTTTAAAGCTTCCCCTGTTGACTGCTGAAGAATTAGGTGACGTGTATGTGCTGCAGGGCACTTGTAGAAGCTAGATATGTAAGAAGAGTACAGTAAGATTGCTGACATCCAGATTTTTGATTTTAAGTTTGTCTGGTGGTTGAAAGTAGAATGACTAAAAGCTGGTTAGAGGCAGGTATGCTCTGGATTGCTGATACACTGCCAGTTGCTAGGCTGAGGAGGGCATATGCTCGAGGGTAGCATCTAACAATCAGCAGACAATATTTTTATATTTCACATGTCTGCCCTCATTTGAAAAACTAATACAGTGAAAGAGTGTGGCAGAACCTGGAGGCAAGATGGTTGCAAGCATCTCTCTCCTATACCCTTAAAAATAAAGGTTCCAACAGGGATCCTCCTGAAGAGCTGAGGTTGTACCAAGCACTATTTGCTTCTGAGGAACCCTTTTTTGACAAAAGGCTTCATCAAGAACTTTGTAAGACTAAGGGGGGCATGAGAACCCTTTTCATCCAAAGAACCCTTTTTAGTAGAGAGAGTTCTTCAAGGATTGTTGAAATGTCCCATAACATGAACTGGTTCTCTGTAGAACCCCCTGGGTGGGTTATTTTTAGCACCCTTATTAGGTAGAAAGGTTCAGAATGGAACCCTCAGACTTTTCCACCAAATAAACATTGGTTCTTGAATCGATTCCATTCAGGATCCTTGGCACCAGTTGGCATTTTCATCAGTTTTGAGTGGAACAAATGTGATCAAGGATGTCGTCAACAGAGGATATTGCATAACAACCTGTAGAATACGACACGCCCGTTTTTATTCCCAACGAGGAACTGCTATTTCTTATGTTCCAGCGGGGATCCAACTTTTCAGGTTCTGAACCTGTTTGTTTTAGGTAGAAATGCTCGGAGCAGTTCAAAATTAGGTGCTTGAACAAGAAGATAATCAGTTCCATGTTGGTGGAAAATGCCTAAGAGAGGATTCTGGGTGTGACCATAACCCCATAGGATGATTCTCTAGAGAACCTCTGATACGGGGTTCTTGGTAAAAGCTTTCACAGATGGTTCTAGGCAAGCCCTTTATGTTAGGTTCTAAGTATAATCCTCTGAAAGGGAAAAGAACCTTTCATTTTTGTAGTTAGTACTTTTATTTCTAAGAGTGTAGATTACCTTGCATGTGTGCAAATGTAAAATGTAAATGCTAATTTATACACATGTGCACATACATACATGTTCATTTGTCGTAGGGACGGGGACAGTGAGAGATGTCCTCTCAGGCAGAGTCTGGATTGAGGGTTACTCAATAACTAATGGGTGCTTTTAGTGCGGTCTGCTGCATCAAGAAATGCACCCTCACAGATGCGTGTGCCTCGACTCATAGGTGCTTACATGCATACATTTTTGCAGTGTTGCTTAATCTTAACCATATCTCTCTCTTCGTGCCTGCCTGCTTTTCTCCTCTCTTTTGCGTGCGCGCACACACACACACACACACACACACACACACACACACACACACACACACACAAACACTCTCTCACACATGCTCACGCTCTGCTCTGCTCCAAAGGATCAGTAGCTTATAAACTGGCTGCAGTCAGCAGTCAGTCTCTCTGTGTAAGGAGACGAAGGAAGGATAAATTGCTTCGACTGGAGAGAACAGATCTCAACCAAACCTTACTGGATTGAGTCATACTGGGCTGGGACTTTTTTTTTTTTTACTGAGGAACCAAGATGGGTTCCCTGTTGGCTCTTACCAGACAGAGCTGGGCTGGAATACACTGAATTAGTTCAGCTAAACTCTTGCCGGGCTCAATTTCACTGGACTGTGTTGAGTCCGCCTGCTGGCCCTGGGGGAGAAAGGGCTGGAATAGACGGAATTCCCTTTTTTTTTTCTTTGAGGCATCCCGCCCTCCCTTCCTCTCTCCTGCCATCCTCCCCTCATCTTCTCCCTTGCACTTTCACAGCAGACATCCAGTGTTGCAGAGCAGACAAAGGCAGCAGCCCTCAGTGGCAGTGCTTCTGTTCATCTGCTGGCTCCTTAAAAGACGGAGAGGGAGAAAGAGAGCAGGGATTTTTATTCTTTTTTTTTATCCCCTGCTTTTGTGCAGAGGGAGCTGCTGCTGCTGCTGGTGGTGTGAGGAAGTACCAGGGGATCTTTTCAGTTGATCATCCAAAGGATTTTTGGATGTCTTCTTTTTTTTTTTCTTCCAGATTCCTAAATTCTGAGGAAATCCTTGGACTCTGACAGAAAAGAAGAAGCATACGTTTAGCGTTTTTGTTGTTTTCTCTCTGGTATATCTCCTCTGCTTTTTACTGATCATTCATTTGGCTGGTGCTGCTGGTGCTGCTGGTGGTGGTGGTGGCGGTGAAGCCGGGGGCAGGCATGGCCCAGCAGGCAGGCATGGGGGTGACCCACCAGGACACCCTGGCAGTGCCCCCCATGCCCAAACACTCCGGCCTGAACGAAGACCTGGTGAAGATCCTGCGGGAGAACCTGCTGCAGCCGGAGAGGCCAAGAGGACACCGGCGGTCCCCCTCCTCCATCTCCCCCCGCCTCTCTCCCCGCAACTCGCCACGGCTGCTCCGCCGCATGCTGCTCAACAACAACATCCACAAACAGAGGCGCTTCACCGTTGCACACACATGGTGAGATGCACAAAGAGTGATGAGAAGATTGATAGCTGCATTGACATGTAAAGTGCATGTGTGTTTAGCTTTTGTCAGACAGCTTGTGGTGTAAACCGCACCCATGGCAAACTTTCAAGGTCGGGACTGTGTTTGCTGAACACTGCGCGAGAGGAGGGTGGCATGTGTGATAAGCCATTTGAGTAATTAAACTTTGTTTGAATGCTTTCGTCTCACGGAGAAATGAGCGTGCGTGCAGGATATTCATATCAAATCACCTAGGAAACCCTCTTCTCACCTTGATAATGAGTTTCTTTCTCGCTGTCCAGCTTAATCTCTGCTTCTATCCCCCCTCACTCTCTGTCACCCATTCTGACTCCTCTCATTCCTCCTATCCTCCCCTGCCCTCCTCCCTTCCCATGCTGCCTCTGCTTTTACCTTTGTGTGATATACAATAGTGCAATATGTGAAGAGATATACCCAAAAGCTGCTGTCTTATTAGCTTGGTAGAACCATCCATCACTACATTTCTTCCCTCCTGCTGAGGTTTTCTCTCCACACCTGCCTGCCTGCAGTTTTTGACTATTAATTAGTCTTCTATTCCTGGCTGTCTATCAGCCTCTGTTGCACTCGCCCACGCCTCATTCCCTCCCTTCGTCTCATATCTATTCCCCATTCGATCTACCTCTCACCTCCTCCCCATTCTCATTTTTTCAACCTCTTCCATTAGACGCCTCCCTTCTGGCATCTGAATCAGGCTTGTGACGTAATTCAGAAATATTTTCACACATAAATTCAGAAATTTTTGACTCTGCTACTTCTCAGTTCCCTCCTTTTGCTTCTACCTCCAGATGTGTTGTATCTCAATTTTTGATTGCACACAGTTGCTTCCTTTTATGCTCTTCACTTACTCCTCTGTCTCCATTTTTAATGCCCTACTTTCCTTTTTTATCCACTCTTTTGCATTTATCATCTCTCCATCTTTCTGCTCCTTTCTTCTTTCCCTTTCCTTCTTATAACTGATTGCGTTAATAGCTTGGGGAGATATACAGTATCTCATGGCTCCTATAGCCTTTTTCTAATTTAGAGGCACACTGCTTCCTGTGTGTCTGTATAATTTAAATTTTATGAATTAATTATATCTGTGCAAAATTAAACTGTCTGTGTGTATGTGTGTGTGCAAATGTGGTTTTTGCGTGGTTGTTAATTCAGATTATGTAATTTTACACACCACCGCCATCGTTCTCCCATGTGCCACTTTAAGCAGAAAGCTATTTCTCACAGTTCCATATTAAGAAACAGAGACACTTTCGGTCTTGGAATGGATTTTCCCTGTTCTGTTATGACGCTCAGCCTTGTCATCAGCATGACAGTGAGGATAGTGAGTTGGATTTTCAAGAAAATCCTGCTTGTAAAATATCTGCAACCGAGGAAAGCAGCAGGGGTGAAACTGGTGGCATGGTGATGCATTACTTATTGATCAGAAAAATGCCATGCATATTTTGATGAAATGCTGCTCAGCATTTTCTGTTAAGGAAGGTTAAGATGGAAATAACAGTGTGTTAGCATTGTTTTATGGGAGGGGCCCAAAACCATTTTCCCCACCTATTGAAATAAAAAGTAGTCCCATTGGATGGAAGACCATCCAATCTAGAAACACAGGCTGTTAATGATATAGATGTAATGAGATGCTCCTTTTGTTAAAAAGGCTAATGTTCTGCCAGGGCAGTTGTTTTGTTTGTCTGTTTGTCATCAGGATTATAGAAAAAAGTACTGGCCCGATTTTCATGAAACTCTATGTATGGATATAGCATGGCACAAGGGAGAAGAAGCCACAGAATTTTGGAGCGGACTCTGAATCATGGGGTGGACAAACAAATTATTTTTCACCTTTGTTAACATTGTGAGATAGGACATTTGGCCTTCAGGGCTGCAAGGCAACAATGGCAAAGAGGTAGTGAGAAATACCAGTAGTCATCATCTAAGTCTGTATGCAAGGGTGTATTTTGACGAAACCACAGTTGGTTGTTGTATGAAAACTGGAAAAACTAAGACAGTTTTGGCGAGTTTTAACTAAGTGTGTTTACAAGTTTACAAGGTAATTAAGCCAGTCTTTGGCCACATTTCCACCACAGTAAAATTCCCCAGGGACCAGGAACATTTGGAGGACGTCAGTTTCCTCGCAGGGACTTGGGCTTGCAGCGCTGCACGTTTCTAATTGGTCAAGTACTCGCAGTATTGTATTTCAGTCACCATTTTGAGAAATCTGCAGACACAGTCCAGGTTTTGTTTTTTTGTGCGTTGTGGTTTGTTACAGAAGAAAGCAACAGTCACTGTTGTTGTATAGTCGTGCACAAAAACAGCGTTGCTTTTTTACGTGGAAATGCCACTTTAGTTCAGCGAAAGAGAGAACGTTGATTTCTGAAGGAGTACGGTTGTGTTGTTCTAGTTGTAACAATTTTGGAAATATATCCTGACATAGTGGTTGTGCTTACAGATTTGCATGGCATAGAGGAGTGACTATTAGCCTCGGTGGAGGTCTGTGTTCTCTGCATGCTCTTTTAGTTTAACTTTCCATTTTAAAGAATCCCATGAAAACCAACAGTGAATTTATTCTGCTTATTCTGCTGGTCTGTGCAGTCAAATCCTAATGGAGATTATGTCCCCGGGCCATAGAGGACTGAATTTAAATGTTCATGTTGACAATTAATTGTTGTTGTTGATCTTTTCAAGGATTTCTTGATACAAATCTTAAGCTGAAAGAAAGTCACCACTAAAATATCAGTCTTTAGTTAAATCTCAGAGCTAACACTCATCCTGGTGTTTGTCCTTGGCTACAGAATTTGAATAAAACACTTTTCTGGTTTCCGCTCACACATTCTTCACAGTCAGTGTTTGATGGTGTTTGGCCTTCACTTGAGCGTGCTGCAGAAAACATCTCTGTACATGAGATAGAGAGAAGGAATGTGTTTGCTTCCAGGCATCTATGTGAATCGTGATGTAGTCTTTGCATCTTGACTGCTGGGGTGACAGGAGAGCAGGAGCAGGTAAAGGCACTGATAAACAGAGCAGGAACCATTAATCACTGTGTAAGTCATTGGTTATGTACCTGTGCTGTGTCTTGACATTTGAAAAAAACAAGTAGCAGACAGACTATCAGACAGGGATAAAGAGAGTGGGAGGTTGGGAGAAAAAAATGCTGTATTTGTGTGTACATGTGTGAGTGAGGGCACAGGAGAGAGACAATTTGTTTGTAAGAGAGAGAGACACCATCAAATGGCTGTAAGCAGTAGGGAGGTTGACAACTATAGTGCAATTTACTCCAATCACCTCCTCATTGTTTTACAGCTGCAGGGAATCACGGGGCCGCTGCGCTGTAAATCTGGTGACATACACAGCCCTCAGTGGCTCCACTCCACACTTCATTAACAAGACAATCCTTCTCCATCGACCGATTGGCCTGATGTACTGCTTTGCTGTTCTTATGGGTACAACACAAATTGTTTTACAATCATTTTGAGAATACTTGCATATACTTGCATTGCTGATTGGCTTCTCTGCTCCGAATGAATTTGATCAGCTGTAATTATTTGCAAAGACATGAAGAAGCTACTTTTTGGAATTTAATGGAATGTAATGACTCGACTTAAGTGCACAATAAAATGGTTTGGTCTCATTTTCCAGAGAAATTTTAACTCCAAACAGTCACAGTATTATAATGGAATTTTGAAAGCTGTAAACATTTGATCTGGGCTTAATTTGGCTGAGGGGATTTTAAGTAGAATGTGGTAGTTCTTCAATTGTTGCCAGTGTTATTACAACCTAAGCTGCAGCACTACCTCCAACAGCAGCAGGAGCATTAGTGTGGCTTTCTGGATGGCATTAAAGAGAGTATCTGCAAAACTGGGTATGTTGACAATAGACTCAACACTCTTTATTACACTGTACCTTGCTATGAGGGGATGTGTTTAGGATTTGGGTTTTATTTTTCCAAATAGCAAAGGCACATTTGACACAGCAGTTGTTGGAAATATACTGTCATAAGTTTGAGACTGACGGATGCTGATGGCAGTGACATGCATTAGTGATGACCCAGGGGACTAATTTCCTTCTTCATTAAGTGGAAATTTTAATTTGGAGCAGTCAGCTAGTCTAAAACTAGAAAGAAAATGCTCAGAATACAGTTCACATTCTTTAACAACCAAATCATAATTTAAATGCTACTGCAGTGTGTAGCATTATGAACATTTCACATTATCCTATAAAGCATGACAACAACTCACTAAATGCATTTTCTTTTTATGCTGACAGAGCAGAATGTCTGCAGGTAGACAATATCACAACGCGTGGACCAGTAAGGGTAGCGACATTAAATCATTTAACTGACTGATCGCTAGCGCTTACACCCTGTGGTCAGTTGGTTGATTGGTTGGACCAAACTCTCATTGGTTGGACAGTCGCTGGCGTTAATTTAATAAGGAGAAAAGTGCTTCTTCATCTATTACTGTCGGGCAGCGAGACATATGCAGTCCAACTAATTGACACCATGTCAAAGTACCAGCACAAATTGCTACATCAGCCCCAGCCTCAGAGGACAGAAGAGCTGAGGTGATAACGCTCATTTTTGATGACAACATGTGTGTGGATTTTTACTTCACAGAACTGCTTTATTAAAGAGGGCCAGCCAGATATGGTTCAAGCTTAATGATAGATTGATACAGGAAGTCTGTGACCTGACTTCAAACTTGGAAGCTGTAAGTTTTGCCATATTTGATGTTATTTAAATGTTTATTTTGTAGGTTATTATGTTGCATTTGTCGCTAGTATGTAGCTAATGTGGCTATTCCTACAGGCTGGGGTGATGTTGGACTAATTTTTGAATACTGAGAGACAGTGAAGAAAAACTATGTGAACATTAAGCCTCATTTAAATAACTCATTATTTAGTTGCTTTTTTTACCACCCATGTTGCTTCTTATTGAAGTTTATACTGCAGCACAAGCAGCGTTAGTTGTGGTGTTGTACGGAAGTTGGCTGGTTCTACTCTGTGATCCTCACTGCTGTATGTGTGTATTTGTACCAATATAGCTTGTCACAAAATAAGTGGTCAAACTGTAGGAATTCATGTGCTATGTAGAAATAACATGCAGTTTTTTCCCCTATTGACCCATCAATTGGTTGAAGAGTAGGTAGAACTTGACCAAGAAGACCAAGAAGTTAACCAAGATTTTCTTTGGATGAGTACAGCCCTAATCAACTAATCACACACATCTCAAATGTCCAAATTGTTTTTCAATCAGAGACAAAGTTTAAATGCTAACTATGCAGGGTTTTTTGGAAAAACAATGCACTGACTCATACAAAAATAATCCCTTTAAAGGTGTAGTTAGGGATGTGGGAGAAAACGAGTAGAGAGGTTGTTGATATTTGAAGTGTAAACAAATACAGACCCACCCCTCCCTTCATACTCCACCCTGGGCTCTACCCCCGAAGTTCACGGACACGCATTGTCATGGAAACGGCCGTAGAAACTAAAGCAGCAGTAAAGCAGCTGAAATAGCCAAGTTGTGAGTTAGCACACTGCTAAGCCGCGAAGCTAAGGTTAGCTGACCCGTCAGACAACTGTACCCACAACTCGACTGCTATTATAAATAGATAACATCACAACAACAGTACATTTTGGCATATTAGACAATATGATGAATGCCTGACAGCTGTTACTGTTATGTGAAGCTCCGCAAAGATAATGTTGCTCACCTGTCCAGCAGAAAGACGTCGACCTCCGCCGTACGTTTTTATTCCGTTTTATTCCGTTTTTTTAAATTTATGCTCCTCCGACCGTTTTCTCTTGGGCTGTTTTTCAGCCATGGCGAATGCAAAATATCTGCACCTGACATACCGTCACTCTCTCTTACTCTTAACTTCTTAACTGCGCACGCTACGCGACCTACCACTCCCCCTCCACCCTATGTCCGATCTGTGCACGAGTATGAACCGGCCCCCAGGGCGTGGAGGGGTGGACCCATGTTTTGGTGGCTCGGTCTGAGCCACAGATTTACCTGCTGAAATTCAGAGCCCAGGCTGTGTATTGAAACCGGATTTTTTTTTCAGCATGCTCTCAGAAGTGACAGCTTGTGGATAGTGAGGAAAAATACGGTGATTTTGACTAAAAGTGTGTCAGATTATAACGCTAACTACACCTTTAAGTCATCAACCTTGACCAATCAGAAGTGTGTGGCAGCACCTGCATCTGGAGAGACCCCACCCTTCGCCAGTATTTTATTATTTTGTCATTATTTTGCTATTCTGGGGAACTTTTAGCAGCAGCGCTGCGCTGTTTAACAGGATGTCAGTATTTGACATCCTGGGAATGAGACTCAACAATCAACTATCTTTCTGGTTTACAAACAGCACCTCTCTCTCCTTCTTACAAACAGCACCTGACAAGTCCCACTTACTCTACCTTTAAATCATTTTTTTCACATTTAATGTATTTTTTTAATTTTTATTTTTTTATTATGTACAGTATGAGCGACTGTCTTTCAGATATACTGACATGTTCATTACCTACAGACAGCACTTTCTGTGACAGCCATATTTGGTCTTGCGTTACAGTATGACAGGAGGTTAATTGCTTTCAAGAGTCATGTTTGCTTCATAATAATAAGATAGCTGTTGTTGAATAAAAACTCCTGCATGTGCACATGTGAGGAGACGTGATTGAAAGTTGTTCTCACAAAGTTGATCATTGATTGCTCTCAGCTGTATAAAGGCACAAAGCAAGGGCTGAATGGCGTACTCTCACCTTCAAGTGAGAGACAGGCTGACACTCACGACTTGGTTTTTCTATTCTCTCCATCTGAATAACTCTGTTGATATCCTGTTTTCAACTTTCCTCCTCACTGACCCTGAGGTATTTTTAATGCTGTTGCACAACAGTGTCTGATGCTGCATTGCAACAGTGCAAGTGTCTCTTTATGTAACAGGAGAGGGGGATTTCAGCGAGGGGAGAACAGGTGCCTGATGCCAGTGTCCAACTGGGGAGTTTTGGTGGGGATTGCTGCAGGGTTGGACGGATGTGGATAGATGAATGATGGATTGATGGATTGCTGGGTGAATGATAGATGATTGATGGGTAGATGAATGCAGAATGGGTGGGATGGAGGGAAACAGGCATAGCAGAAGAGAGGGAGAGTGTGGGAGTAGAGGACCTCAAGCTAAACACAGTGGTGCTAATCTAAGCAGTACATGACTCTCTCTACTTCTCTCTCAGTTATATCATCTCTCTTTGTAAATTTTTCCCACTTTCTCACTCATTTCTGTCTGGTATTTCTTTCCCCAAGGCAGCCAATGGAGTTCCTACAGTAATTGGTGGTCAAGGTCTCGTAATTGTTTACAGGTCATATGACTTATGATTGGAGTCTTACTAGGGATGAAGAAAGAAGAAGAAATTTCACCGGTAGTAATATTAGTTCCTTGTAAAGGCTAACTTGCTTTAGCAAAGTTTGCCTTAGTTTAGCCAAGTAACACCTTCATGGTAATGTAATTGACAACAGAATACTCACTTTTGCGTCTGCATACAACCCACAACTGTTTGACAGTGTTAGGGCTCCATATAATTGCCTTTCTGGCAGAATTCAGTTTGTTCAATCGAGGGTTAGTCAATCGAAGAATATATTGGCCGAGACCAATAATAAGGATTTGTTTCAACCAAACCAGATTTGGTCATTGGTGGAACAGTGAAAATATTAACTGATGAGGGTTTGGTGAGTTGTATTTACTTTTTCTGTCTAGTTTTAATTATGTATTTTTTATGAGGAGATAAGACAAATATAAGCGGATCTAACATCTGTGAAGGAGAGAAACCTGGAGCGAGAATGTCTGTGGTTAAGAATATGTTCTTTTTTGATGGGACACACACACACACCTGAGCAACTATATCAGCAGTCGCCAGTTGATGGGCTGACGGTGGCCATTTGGAAAATTTTAACATATTGACTTGTCAAGGAACCTTCAGTTGTCAAACAACCTCATGGCAGGCTGTGATTAGCTTACAGCATTGTGTTTGAAATCGGACTCCTGCTATTCTGCACTGCTGTTTGGAGCAGACACTTTCAGTTTATGATTGTAGCGTCTGTCATCCAGTATGGTTAACACACATATAGCAGGGACTGTGGGCAAGTAATGTAATCGGTGTATGCCTGATAACTGTGCAACACTGGCAAGTACCACAGCAAGTGTGAGTCTGGCAAAATATTCATTTTTTAAGAATTAGTATGACAGTGATTAGAGGAGGTCACTGCTCTAGGCAAAATCACACCTTATTATTTGTATAGATTAAACAAGCAACATGTGGTTAGTTAGCTTTAGAGGTGTTGATATTCAGATTTTGTTACCTTATGACAGGGCCAGGCCAGCTGTTTCTCATTTTCTGTTTTTATGCTGCTCTAAGCTGCTATATTAACAGTTATTTTTGCTTTTTTTTTGACAAAACATATAATTGGTAATCAAAATGATTGTTTGTTGTAGCTAGAGATGGTATCACTTTTTAAAAAATCTTTTTTTCCAGCTGTGTATACTATTAACCCTGTGTATACCGTTCACTCTATGTATACTACTAACATGACTTCACCATCCTGGGAAAAAATGCCATACAGGATGCTGTTGGGAGTAGCAGGGTTGTGTTTCAGGGTAAATAAATTACATATCAGATCGATGCACAAACTTGCCTACTCACCAATACATGATACCACATTTTAGATAGTATTATAGGTATTTTCCGATACTGGTACTGGTATCAGTACAACGTTAGTTGCAGACCTAATCTAAAGGATTTTTTTTTCTTTTTCTTGCATTACTTAAAACATATTTAGTTTGCACGAGTAGTACAAATATGTTTAGGGTACTTCTGTAAATTATGAAATAACACAGTCCTGTACAAAATACCCCTCAGCAGAGCCCTGAAATCTCAACTGGCCCAGTGGCCCAAATAGCAGATTTAACCTTCCTGGTGAATACAATTTTCTTCCTCAGCACCTTGATGCAGAGGTGATTTTTAGCCCTTACTACTGAACTGATGTGTTTTCCTCTTACAGCTGAAGCCCTCTTACTGCCTCCTCAGTGAGAGTGTCCACAGTGAGTTTGCAGTTAATGCCAGGTGGGTATTCCAGGTGAAACAGGACTCTATACTGCAGCTACCTCTGGTTGTGGCTCTAGATGACATATATTAATTGTCAGCGCCATTTTGCCTGTTGTTCTCTTGTATTGCCAGCCTCCAAGTCCATGGTCTATACCTTCCTAACATTTATTGTTTCCAGGGTGCAGCTTTGTTTAAGTAATTACCTTCCATTCTTTTCCGAGATGGCTTTGGATTGCAGCTGCCATCCTGCTGTGCAGCAAGCAGGATTTTCCAGGTTTTATCAGCCCAAACACTGCTCTCTGCCCGCGAGAATAGAGCGCATGTGATTTGCATACATATGAGCATTTGAGCAGTGCTGCTGCTGCTGCTGCCGCTGTGTTAACTGGCCGCATGACACATCAGCACAGTACAGGCTTTTCATTTGCAAGGAGGAGCAGATACTCACTAATCAATGAGATCACACACACATAGCTTTGCATATATACATGCACACCAACGTGCACTAATGAAGACATACACGCTCCCTGTGTGTGATTCCCTCACTATCAGAGCTTAGACAGGACCCTGGTTATATGACTCAGCTTTGACTTAGTATTCTGAGCTAGTGGCCGAGTCAGTGCTTGCTGAGATGAATAAGAAAACTAAGATTATATAACTGTGTGACTGGAAGAGACTGCGAAAGAGAGAAGGAGGATGGGTGAGGAAGAAGGGGGATGATGAAGAGTTTTTCTATGTTTTATACGCTGGAGGTGTTTGTCAAATCCCAGCAACATTAATGTATCACTTATAAAAATGAAGAAGCCCCTAGTATCACTGTTGTAATCCAATAGTCCCAATTATTATGGAGTTATAGAACAGAACTGGATTCATGTGGAAATTATTAATACACCCGTGCCTTTTTGCCCCATTATAAATAGAACTCATATTACTCTGCTCTGTCTTTCTTACTTTGTATGGGAGCGTGGTGGTCATTGACTGACCTGGAGTGACCGCAGAACAGTCATACATTAACAGAAAAAAAAGGGCAAATTAGATGAGGCTTCTGTGGAAAGAACCAGAGCTCTACCTACAGTAGAACCGCTGACTTCAAAGAAACCTTTTACTGCTGAAAAGCTTCTACAAACCCTTTCATTGTAAAGAAACAGATTTGGAAAGAAAGTCTTTCCTTTGAAATTTTGAAAGGTCACAACGGAACAAACTCCCACACACTGCATTTGCCAGCAAGTCCGGCAGTTTTATTTCAGTCAAAGAATATTAACTATATTCAATCCCAAATAAAAGCACAAATTTTAGAAGTATCAAAAAAACAAGCCTTTGGTTGCCATACAGATACATTTGTGTAATTTTTCAGCTTTAGTTTCTTCTTTCAAAGACCAGTTCGGACCAGCTCTTTCGAAACCTGGAGTGTTTCATACCCAGGTTCAGTTTATTTGGACAAACAGTATATGAACACAGCAGTCGTACCCAGATACAGGGCAAAACAAGTGGGCCAACATCGGCAAGAGAGGGTTCTCTCAGCTTGTCTCCACTCAAACTCAGGAGTGGTTTGTATGCAGTCAGAACACAATCGACCCAACCATCCAAAACAACTGGCTGGTGCACAGAGTCGTGCAGGGATGATGTATTTTTGTATGTCAGTCCAGAAGTTAGCATTGCTTTGGTTCCTTTCACAAAAGGTCAATGGGATTTTGGATTAGTGCAGAAAATTAGCCCTTGTGAGCAAAAGTTTATAATACTTGGATGGGGTGAAGGGGGGGGATGACATGCAGCAGGAACCAGTGGCCGCTGCAGATGACTGATGGCCTCATGGGTCGGATGCTCTACCAACTGAGCTACAGTACCGCCCCAACTTATAGTTGAGGTGCGAATGCAATTGCCAGAATTAAAAAGCTAACATTAGACTATAAGTGAACTAAACTATAGTCACATTACTTCATGTCACCCCTTCTAAGTGCTTGTCACTTGTCTGGTGTGATCACATTTAATGTCCCTGACACCTTCTGTAGTCTCATATAGCCACTTGTTAGAAATCACCTTTTTTTAAGACACATAAAAACTTCACAAGTGGAGTATTAACTGAATGCAAAAGCCTCTTAAGATTTTGTTAACCACAGACCTTATGTATAAAAACCCACTGACTTGGGTTGGTGGTATTGATAATATGCACATAACTTCTGTGTTTTAGGACTCATTCCTGCAGCACTCATCATCCCCTGATGATCAAAGATAATCTAATCAAGTTTACCTGATTGGCCATCTGAAGAATAACTATCTTGCAAGTTTGTGTTGGTATTCACCCATCAGAGACCATTTCCTACAGTGAACTCCTGAGGCAACACTTCTTCCAAAAAGATGCATCAGGGGATTGTTTTCTGGTCAGTCTAGATAATCATGTAACCAAAATGACATCGACACCAACCAGCTGCACTTATAAGATTAAACAACTGTATAAGGAGGCCTTTACATTAAACAGGAGAGCCTGTGTTTCTCTGTCAGAAACTGTCAGACCTTCTCAGAGCAGAGCGAACAGGTGAGGGAGGAGGAGGAGGAGGAGGGCAGATTGATCGTTAATCAGTCGCGGATGCCTTCGTCCTCTCGGACTGATTAAAAAAATAAAATGCCAAAACTGGTCAAAAACTGTACCTGGGTGTTCACACAAATAAAGTCTCTGTGTGTGAAACACTGCAAAACGTAACAACATGATGTTCACAGACAGTTTGCTGTCATTAGTGTGACAGAGAGTCACAGAGAGGGTCGTGTCTAGAAGAGAACCCTAGATCCGCGAAAGATCGCGCGAGTTTAATATTTTAGTAGAAACAACGGACACAAATCCCGCGAGAGTTTTGCAAATCGTAACATTATTTTATCGTCATATTTATCGTTATCGGCTAAATGCCATAAATTATCGGGATACATTTTTTTTGACAATATCGCCCATCCCTAATCACCACATATTTTGATCATCAGTTAATTGTTTTGAGTAATATTTAAAGAAGAAATTCTTCTTCTTCAAATTTTACCTTCTCAAACGTGAAAATTTAATATTTTGCAGTCTTCTATGACAGTAAACTGAATATCTTTCGGTTGTGGACTAAACAAGACGTTTGAGGAATTCACCATTTTTTGACATTTTATGGACCAAATAACTAACCAGTTAATCGAGAAATTAATCGACGGATTAATTGGTGTTGTAAATAAAGATGACCTGACTTTTACCATATGTATGAACACATAATGTATTCTCTGTGAAGGCTGAATGTGTTGTCAGGCAGAAAAGGAAATAGTCACAAACCACCCCTCGCACTCTATGATTTGGAAAAGTGTTATAAGTGGATGTTTCCAAATTTGTACATCTGAGTCTATCCAATCCCCTGTGAATGTCTACAGCCTTTCAGCTCAGTCTCCTCCGCTCCGCTCTTCATTTTCTTCACATCGTGATCATCAAGCCCGGTGCAATGCCAGAAGTAGTCAGGCTCACATCCATTACATGTCAAATTCTATAACCCTTTTGAAATTCAGTGGGGGCACCAACACCGCCTCCAGTTCTGCTGCAGATCTTAATTTTTTTTACCTGTTAAAAGTAATGATATCACCCAGGCTAAATGGGATTGTCACTTTCCTGAAGCATGTTTATCCTTGCGACATTCAGCTATGTTCAGTTCAGCAGGTCCTCAGTGAACTGGAATAAAGCGCTATGTGCATATTGACAATCATTTGCATGTAGACACATGAAAGTGTGTTACTGCACTAGCAGATTTAATTAAATGATGACCAGAATGAATATGAGTTGAAGAGGCCACAGCTGCAGGGCTTCATCAAAGGCCTTTGATATGTTGATCTCTTTTTGATTCAACAAAATCTCTGAAAGATTCTGTCAGTGCTTGATCTAACATGTCAGCCATTCATGTATTTTTGTTATCATTTTCATGGTCTCTTTTATGATTCACATATTGATCTATGTATTGGCTTTAGTTTTGCTGTAATGCAGAAATAAATTCAACAGATTACGGCTGGTAGCAAGCCTATATGTAAACTTCAATCCAACGAATACATATGTTGTTTTTACAACAAAATTAGCATGTATATGCAGGTTGTTTTTTTTTAAGTGGCTAAACCCGCTAAAATAAGCGATTCACCCTTTTTCCATAGAAAGACATTTCTGAAAGCGTGTTCAGCTGTCAGTGCTTTGGTAGCTTCTAACTGAATCTCTATGATTTGAAGTTTAGTTTATTTATTTATTATTTTTTTTAAAACTATCCCTGAATAACTTTTTTTAATGCTGAATTGATTTTTATACTTATAAACAACTGGTGCTTATTCAGTTGGCTCAGTGCTAACAGATAATTGGAATTCCCATTGATGCGCTAATGGAAATTAGCATCGCAATCTTGGTATTATTATCTTTACAAACTGATCCATTGTACTTCACTTGCTTGAGGTAAAACGACATGTGAGCTCAGCCTTTCAGGCAGATATTTCCTCTTATCTGTGGTAAGAAGCTAATAGCTGCTAACCTCACATTGTTAATTCAGTCTGTTACTCTGGCTTCAACACTCCACACTGACCAGCTACAACATCCTCAAAGGGTTAAAACTCAAAATTGCCAGTGAGTTTTGTTCCCTTTTGATATGTGCGGTAAAGTCCATGGTTTTGAAAGAACAGTTTTCAAGTTAATTTTCATATGTGAAAGGGTCATATTATATCACATATCATAGTATTTTATACTTTTATATACAGTATACAAAAATATGCTGTTAAAATAAAGCCCAGAAAGATTGACAGACATATTTTCATTCATTCATTTTCATATTTTCAGAAATATGACTCATGACATACAGTCTTTAGAAGTGTAAAATTTAACTTTTTCCCCTGGCCTAGAGTTTGAAAAGCAAACAAAAATCACAATAAATCGAAATATTGTGATAATATTGAATCAGGAGATTAGTGTATCGTCCAAGTCCTAGAAATTACAGATGGAGGCGACAAACCTTCATTGCCTCTGCAATTATATCCTTTCCCATTAAATACAAAAGCAGGATGTTTTTTGTTGCGAGTAAAAGAGGTTATACAGATGAAATATGAATGTAATGTATACAAGGTGAGGTGATTTCTTTACAGCACATTTTAGTGGTTTACCATTAATTTATTTATTCATTGTGGAAAAAGGGGAGTGTGATCTCATCAGTAGAAAGTCATTTTACAGTATACTTTACAAGGTTTCAGAGGTCTATCTAATTAGTGGACTGTTCCTGCTCTGCCTCCCTCCATCACCACTCTCCTTTTCCTCTCACTCGTACCTTCATTATATTCAGCTGTGTTTTATTTCTGCTGATTTCACCACCAGAACTTTGACTCAATTGCTCAGGGAGAATTCAGATACTGATTAAAAGGCTGCTCTGATAAATGCAGCTGCGCCAGAGCCTCGGCAGAATAGCCTGAGGATGGAGAGGAGTTGAGAAGATGACTGTCGATGTGAGGGGAATTTTTTTTTTTTTAAATAGCTATGAGTATCTTTGTAATGGACTGCAGATGGCTGTGTACTCTCTTCCGTGCATATCTGATACAGCGATGCTTGAGAGGTACTGGTTATATTTCCCTCCCCACCGTGCTGAAAATTCTCCTAATCACAGAAAGAAAGAAGAAAATTTTCACAACTCAGAATGATGGTTGGATGTGGCCTAAAGCTTTCATGATCATTTTCTCGGTGAGAACCTTATTAGCCTGAGGTGAGATCCATTAATGATGTATGGCTGTGGTAAATCCATTGGTCATGTCTGATTATAGTTGGCAGGCTTAGCTCATTAAAGAATAATTGAAAGTATAACCCTGTCCCGTCATAATGTCTATTTTTCTTCACTTAGATGCCATTAGGTCGTTTTAGGTCCACGTCAGTCCACACATAGAAAGAATATAGCAGCTTCACTACGGCTGCATTATTGGCTTTCGAGTTTTTGTGCTCTAATAAAGTTGTGTCCCACTTTATTAGAGCACGGTACTTGAACTAGAACTTGATTAAGTTGTAGTCGTTGTAGTTGTAGTTCTCATTTAGTTTGAGTCATATTTTAGTCATCTGAATTGTTTTAGTTGACTAAATATAAGATAATACTTGACTAAATCTACAGTGTTTTTTTTTAATGAGTGATTATCAAATAACAATGAAGGCTAAAGTTAATTGCCATGTATAATCTAGGACTCTAATGTCTACAAAATATCAGCAAATAGTGAAAAATGTCCATCCCAGTCTCTCAAAGTCCAAGGTGATATCTTTAAATGTTTTGTTTTGTCAGTCCAAAACTTTATAGTCACTTTAATATGGTAATAAATTAAGAAAAGCAGGAAACCACCATATTTTAGAGTGCGGAAACATCATTCTCTGCCATTTTTGCATACAAATTACTTTAATGATTAGCCAATTAACAAAAAATGTTAAGAGTTTTTGTCTACTGGCCCAGTTGGGGAAGTGAGTTTACTAGCCTAACATGGCATTTCACTTGCTCCAGGCAAGTGGGCAAGCCCCATTGTTAAGCTCTGAGTAAATTTGGTTGACAAAAAATGGATTTAATTGAAGGGAATCCATTATTTAAATGTTTCTAGAATATCCAAATAATTGGTGGAGGAGACATATTGTATGATATTAACAAGTCTACTACATTTCTTCAAACTTGCACTCTTCTTTTTGGTATATATTTGTTTAATTTTGAGGACAGTGAAAATTTACTTTTATTATCTTTAATGTGTCAATCAATCTTTTAATTTAATTTAATTTACAATCTAAGATTAGCACCTCAGAGTCATTCACTTCTCGAATCAGTGCAGGACACTGCTGATTTCTTTTAGCTTGCATTGAGTTTCAGTTTTAGCATTGACATTTATGTACAGTTTATTAAACATAAAGCAAGTGCATGCTAGTTGACAACTCAGATAGATCAGTGCTATCCAATTATATGCATTGAACCTCCCACACAAAGAGATTGGATCTCTTTCCAACTTGTCCTTCCATAACGTCTCATTTTCATCAGTGAAAAATGTTGACAAAACTATGATGAAAATTATAAGTCAAATAAATCAGCTTAATTCATTAATTACATGGATAAAAAAGCATATACATATATGAGAATTAGATTTTTATATCTTAGCTTTCCAATAATGGCTGCAAAGCCGTAGAGAAGACATGGACGTGTCTTTATCACACAGATGAGAAATGTGTTTGAGAGATATCTGGTCAAGGATGTACGTACAGTAGATTTCTGGATAAGAAATGATGCCCTGAAGAAACTTGTCAAAAAAGAAAAGAAAGTCTGTCCTTGCTCAGAAAGTCATGAGAATGTTATACCTTCTCTCCACATCCTTCTGTACACCGCTCTTTCATTCTTTATTTTCCTCTGGCTACTACTCACACAATACCTATTCTGTCCACATCTTATATCAGCTTTTCAAGGCTCGGCCTGATATTGAGGAGCTGCATACGAGGTCTTTGTACAGTATACAGTATGACTCCTCTGAGGTTGGGTCATCTCTTCCATCATGTAACAAGACCGCCGGCCCTGTTTCATCCTTTTGAATTCACTTCACTCCAGTTTATAGTTGTTGTAGCCCAGATATGTGGGGACATGGCCAGCTGCATCTTGTCATCCATGCAGCAATTGTAGAACAGGAAGAGGCACAAGTAGCATGAGGACTCATAGACGCCTGTGACTCCTGGCGGTGAGGTGGGGTTGGAAGTCTTACGTTAAGATGAGTCTAGAGATGTTAATCATCAGTGATAAATAGATTAATTGCTGTTAAGACTTTAACCGATTAGAAATTTATTAACCAGTAATGTATGTTTGGTGCACCATTTCACCATAGCTCACAGGTTTTCTTACGGTTTGGTTTGGTCTGCTGTGTTAATCCAGAAATCAGGTAATTTAGACCTGTTTCACAGTGTTTTGACATTGGAACAGTTCAGGTCCTAACCCTAATTACCATGGTTACCAAACAGTTAGGATAGCACCTGCTAGCTCGGAAGTTTCTGTAAGATGGCTCCTGTCTCCTTTTTTATTGTTGCAGAATGTAAAAAAAAAATATTGAAAAACAGTTTAACTTTGGAGGAGATACAATATGGATCAGCTGTCAAACTGCAGCAGGAGACTGCTGAGTGACAAGGGAGATACGTTCTGCATTCTCACCTACATTTTCAGGTTGTCGGTAGCAGCTTTTTTCGACCCACCGGCTTCCTCAATCCACCAATCCACCTTGCATCTCTCTGTCTGAATGGGGCCTCAGTACACAGAGACAGTGTGTCCACCTCTGGCAGTCCTAATGAGTTGCATGCACGTCCAATTAAGATGCAGCTGCCTCCTGTGTTGTGAGAGCCGTCCTGTTATTGATGTCATCCCTTGATCATTTTTCACAGCTGCTTCCAATATCCTGCTCTTTATGAGGGTGTGTTTTCATCTTTTATGTGCTCGCATTTGTGTGCATATGGGTGTGCAAATATAGACTGTGCAAATACATCTGCACATTCATGTCTGTGTGATTGTGTGTATGTGCAAGTCTGTGTGTGCTCCTTTTTTACAAGAGTGTGTATTCTTGTTTGTGTAAGTATCTATCCTGATTACCAGCCTTCTGATGTCTGCCTATCTGACCACTGGGACTGTCTCCTCTGATTGCATTAATTCGGTACCACTGCATGCAGTATTAAAAGACGAAAAATGAACAGTGTGCTCTGAGTATGAAGCAATTGGTCTGCACCTACTTTCTCATGTTTCTCAGGAGGCAGAGGATGAGGGAGGCAGAGGGAGAAATGTGTTTACAGCTCTGTGTGTGTAAAACTGTGCACGTGTGAGCAAGTATCTCTGTGTGGTGTTTTTTGGATAATATACTTATCGGCATTCAGAGCTGTGTGATAAATCTTCTGTGCCAAATATATGTTTTGACTGCTCATGTTTAAGTTTCTTGAAGCATTTATTTGTGCTTCATGTCTATTTTTTTTTACATTTATATGCACATAACGTGAGTTGATGCCCAATAAAAAGGTACTGAAGAAATATATTTATCTACATTTTGTAACCCAGGTGGAGCATGTCACAGACATGAAACAGTTTTTCCAGTGCACTCTTTTTCTCTCTCTAGATTATGTTGATGCTGAATTGACAAGAAGACTGTTGATATATGACACATTTTATCTTGTGTTTCTAGAGTTATGTGTTTGTACAGACACACACAAAAAATTGTTAAAATATCGTCTTTCTTAAACAGTTTGTAATATTTTCCATGTAGAGTGCAGAGAGTTTTACTTTAATTCAAATTGCTAATATTGTATGTACAGTATATATTAATTTAGTTAAGTTTTGTCACCACTACAGAAACACTAGATAACTGCGAAAGCATGATACGGTTGTCTGACACTGGCTGCACTTAGTTACTGGTTTATTGGTTTATTGATTAATAAATCTTAATACGGTGTAATTATCACTTATTGTTATTGCACCATTGGTTTCGGCCTCGGCCTCAGTGCCCCAATACATTTATTCTCATCAAAGGGGCTAAGTGGTCCCACGCAGTGTGAAGTTTCTAATCTGCTGGAAATATAATAGAAGAAGCAGTTATGCCTGTTAATATAGTTTTCAAGATGGACCCACATCATGTCCTTGGAACAAAATTGGGTTTCTGCTGTTCTTTCTAATTAAGGACCAATTTCTCAAGCACATACTTCTCCTGAAACCTTTAAACAGAGGGAGAGCGCAAGAGGACTTTTATGGCTCATTTAGAACAGTAAACTTGGTGCCTCTTCCTTCGCCGAAACATTCAACAATCTGTTCTCCTTTAAAGGACAAATATGTAAAACCCCAGCATTCAAAAATGAGTACTACAGTCCAAATAGCGAGTTGGAGCCATAAACAGTAAATTAAATAATGTGAATCTAAAACTTAAAACTCAGGCAGGCTGCCTGAAGGCTGCCTGAAGGCTGCAGGGACACTAAACACTTAATGAGTGCAACATTATATTTTTACAGTGACAAGCAATGATGAATCCTACGCTGTAAGTTGATCAGCTGTTTGTAACTTTCAGTTGTCTGTCAGTGTAAAGCTAAACCTGTTATCCTGAAAACACTGCTCTGAAAATACACGCTCTGGAATTTTAGTTCAGTGACTGCCTGCCTCAATGTCTGCCAGACTCTATTAACACATCGCTCAATTTAACTGTTAGAAACATCTTCTCCCTCTAAAAGAGTATTAATGATTTTATTACAACTCTTAAACAAACACCAACTCATTCAATGAACATTCAGCATTAATTTGAACTCCAATTAATGTGAAACAGGCAAACAATTTTACTTTTTTTTTTCTGGTCTGAAATGGAAATTTCAAAGGAGGACGTGCTGGCTGTAGCATTGCTGTCAGAGAAGCCAATATTTCAACTTAACATGTTTTCTTCAATCTGTGATGACACACCATGGTGGTAATTTTATGATATAGTACATTCAATATATTGCATGTTTCTCCTTTAAGGTCTCCAACAAAAGAGTTCAGCCAAAGACCAGTTTTTTTTTTGCTAGCATCATGTTATTGTCCTCTTTGACTCATTCACATCACTTAATGTCGCCCTAATGTGGAGCAAACATGCGCTTGAGAATTTGTTCTGATAGAGCTACTGCTGTGATTATCAGTGGAATATAGGGTCTATGTAAATACAACCATTTTTTGCTCATACAATACCACAACTGTTTACCCATCCATAGCCATCTGTTGCACAGCTGTATGTTCACATTATTTTACACTACATGGCAAAAACCATAAATCAGGAGAAAATATTGACAACATCACATCTCATGTTTAAAGTCACGATACGGAACAAATAGGAAAAATAATGGAACAGGCCCTTGGCTATACATCTTGCATTATAACTGCATTGTAATGTTTTGTTGTCATTAAATTGCAAATCAGTTCATCACAACATACATATACCATAAAGAAGAAAAAGTGATATTCAGTTCTTTGCAGAGCCACAGTGCTATTTTTGCCAGATGCTCGAGTGTCAGGTTTATCTGTGACTGAGCAGATGGTTCGGAGGAATGAACGTAAAGTCTGTACAGTAGGTGTCATATAGGAGGAAAAGTTGAGTGGATAAGGAGGAGAGTTGGGTTGGATGGTGTAATTTTCTGTCAGGCTGCCCAGCACCAAGAAAATTAGGAGTGGCAGAGTGTATTTGTTGTCACAGGAATCCCTAACAACTGTGACAGATCAGCTATGGAGCGCTCTGCAATAATCTCACCTTAGTTCTGTCACTATTCTACTGTACATACGTCACATACGTGTGTTCTGAGTAGGGTACCTCATGATTATTCTATAGTAAGTAGGTGATTTGTTCATTTTTAATGGGGTGTGGTCATGGTTTGTTTTTAACTTGCACAAACCTCAGTCAGATAAAAGATCAATGAGTCGTGCAGACTAGACTAATAAAAACAGAACAGAATAAACAGAAAGGCAGAAAATTCTGACACTCAAGGAGCTGGAATCAATGAATGCTAAATTACTTAAAAGCTTAATAGATGATTAAGATTCTTGATGATTGATTTTCTGTTTTTTTATTTTTGCACTAGTTTTGGTTTTATTTTTAAATAGTTAAGCTTAAAAAAAAAGTTAAGCAATAATGAAATGAAAATGGAGGAGTTACTCACACAGTTCAAAGTATAAAATATATTGGGGTGTCTGACATCAGAGGGAAACTTACAAAATAAAAAATGGGCGGAAAAAAGTGGCATGATTTGGTGGTGGTGTGGTTTGATGTCCTTTAGCACACAGCGTAGGTAGTTTGATTCATTTGGTCCCGACCAAAAGGAAAAATGATTGTGCATTGTTGCTTTTTCATTCTGGTTCAGTTCCTGCTTTTTACAAACACACCAAGATGAGTAAAGATCAAGTTTTACAGACTGACAGGTAACTCATTGAATTTTGGTGATCTGCATCATCAGGATCCAAATGGGAAAGTCAAATTCTGAAAACTGACAGATTGTTTAAGCCAAGTTTATTTATAATAAACATAAAAAAACAAAAAAAACAAAGATGACCAAAGCGCTTGGTGAACAGCAAGATAGCAGCAGAGATAACATAAAAATACCATCCCAAGCACAAGTAAACAAATAG